>CAUYLG010004356.1:0-37558 GCA_963573385.1 Cacajao melanocephalus | reverse complement strand
CCCCCCCACACCCAGGCCTGCGGACATCCCCCCCACACCTAGGCCTGTGGACTTTCCCCCCACACCGAGGCCTGTGGACATCCCCCCCACACCGAGGCCTGTGGACGTTCCCCCCACACCGAGGCCTGCGGACATCCCCCCCACACCAAGGCCTGCGGACGCCCTCCCCTTGCTCGAGCTGCAGGCCCAGGCCAAGCTGCCGCAGGTGCGTGCTCTCACCTACGCTGGGGCTCAGCCCAGGAAATGCTGTCCACCCTGGCCACTTCCTGGGATCTTGCACGTCCCTTGTAAAAATGCCTGTGGCCCCAGGCTAACTTGCTGTGGGGGTGGGGTGGGGCAATGGAGGGAGGGAGGGGCCACAGCTGGGGGACCCAGGAGGCTTCCTGGATGGGGTGGTCCTGGCCAGGCCCTAGAGCTGAGCCAGTCTTCAGGTGGGGGCAGCATTGGATGGGGCAGGAGGATGAGCAGGACTGGGGATCTTGTGGGACCCAGGCAGGAAGGAGAGTGTGGCTGGGAGGTTCTCAGGGAGGCCAGCCCACTGGGGACCCCAAACAGCAGCTGTCTCCTTGGAGGGAGGCTCCTGCTCCCATGTCCACCAGCTGACTGCGTGGGGAGCTGTGTGGACGAGGGTGGGGGACTGTCCCCTCCTGCTCCCATGTCCTCTGGCTGACTGCGTGGGGAGCTGTGTGGACCAGGCTGGGGACTGTCCCCAGGCAAGCTGTGTGCTTCCCTGACCTGCGCGTCTCCTCTGTAAGGCGGGGAGGGTGGCTGGCTCACTTGGAGGGTGAGGGTGGGGCGAGGATGGAATGATCAGAGCTCTCTGAAGCATCTGCTCCAGGCTGGGCCGCAGGAGAGGGGACCCCAGCAACCTGATTCCAGAGCTGGGCGTGGGGTCTCCGGCTGGCCTTGGGCAAAAACTTCTCACTCTGGGCCTCCTGTCCGCACCTCTCAGTAGGGGTGCAGGACCCCTGCTCAAAGAGGGGGGCCCCATTTCAGCCTGGCATCCCGACAGGGAGCAAGCGGCCGGAGCACCGCACCAGCCCTACTGTGGCCACTGCCACGTGCAGCCCAGCACTGGCTTTTCCGAGGAGGAATGGGCAGAGGCGGCCATGCCAGGCTCTCCTAACTGTTTCTCACAGGGTCCCAGCCCCAAAGTCAAGGCCGCCTGGGAGGGAGGCTTAGAGACAAGCCTGAGGCCGGAGCCCTCCCCATGTCCCCTAACACCGTGCAGGCCCAGCAGCCCCGCCGGCCACCACCCCCAGAGCAGCCCTGCGAGCTCAAAGGACACACAGTGAGTTGGTTGGTCTGGGGGGTCCCGGGGGAGGGGTCCGGACCCTCATGTTGGCCTGAGAAGCCTTTCTCGCACAGGGCGGCCGGCGGTCACTCAGCACCATCCCCACCTGTGCCTGGGAGGACAGAAGGGGGTGGGCATTGAGGGCACCGAGCGGGCCTAGTGGGTCTGGGCAGAGGCCGGAGCTGCCCGAGCTTCATGAGAGGAGCCCCAGCAGCTGGCGGCACTTTCCCAGCTCTGCAGCTGGCCAGAGTGTGGCCACCAGGAGGGACCCTCTCAGCCTGTTTCCTCACCTGCGGAATAGGGCGGGGTGCTCTCCCTCCCACAGCTGTTGTGGGGCACTGTGGGGCACAGCTGGTGGACAGACCTGATTCAGGGGCCAGGGGTGGCACGTGTAGCCCTAGGCACCCCCTCCCAGGGTGGCATGGGGGCTTTTCGACTTGCCGGTGGCGGCTTGACCTTCTCTGAGGCCTGGCCACACGGCCGTTGGCTTTGGTTTGCACCTCGTTAGAGGGCACCAGGGGCTCTGCCTGGACTGTCCCCATGGAGCAGGGAGGGTGTGATGACCGGGGTCGCCTGCCCGAGAGCCTGGCCGTGCGAGGGGCAGCTGCTTTTGCCATCACGGGCCTCCTGGCTTCCTGATGCTGGGAACGGCTCTTCCTGCCGGGCTCAAAATGGCCCTGGAGGGCGGAGGAGTCCTTCTCTCCTCCAAGCCTGGGCTTGGCCTCAAGACTCTGTCAGGGAACCCCTAGAGGCAGCAAAGGCGGGCGGCAGTGCAGACGCCGCGGGAGCAGCCTTCGCAGGCCCCTGCTTGCCTAGGGGAGTGCCCCGAAGCTCTTTCCCAGCCCAGAGGGGCCTCTGCAGGGAGGGGAGTCGGCCACTCAGCCTCGGCCGTTAGCTCCGTGGGCTCTTCCCGAAGCTTTCAAAGAAGGCTGGGAACAGACTGATCGGGCATTCACATTGTTACCAATGGCCAGTCCCAGGAGTCTCTGAAGACACTGCCACCATGCGGTCCCCAGAGTTTCCTTATGGGGCTGGAGGGGGCAGGGGCTGGTAGCCGCGTGGTTGCAGGCCCGGTCCCTGTGGTGGGGGTCAGCCCATCCTCCTGGCAGAGGGGTACACCCTGGGCTCTGCTTGTCACACCAGCGATGTGTAGCCCTGTCCACAGCTGGAAAATAGAGAAAAATGAGGCATTCACAGGGGAACTTGGGCTCCCTGGGCCCCCACCCCCGAGAAATGTGGTGTTTTGCTGGGGGTTCTGCCACATGGGAGCAGGCGCGCTTCCCTCCTTCACTGCTTGGGTGGAGAGAAGCCCCTCGGGGTGTGTCCGTGAGCAGGTGTCTGCACCCCCAGCACTAGGAGAGCCAGGGAGAAGCCACACAGAGCAGATGGAGCTGCCTCAGGGTCCTGGGCTGAGACACGTGTGCCACGGAGGGTGCAAGGAGGGCAATGACTCCTTTAGAAGGGGACAGGGGCTCCTGTCCCCATTTTTATTCAGCCTGTTCTGTTTCTGGGGCAGTTCGGGGAGCACAGTGCTTTGCTCTGCTTTGGGGTCTGGTGGCGGGCCCTCGGGGTGCTGCCCTGTCTCCCTCCAGAGCCTGCATGGGGCACACACTGGTGTTGAGGGGCCCTCTGGGTCCTGCCTCAGGGAGAGTGCGGGCTCCAGACCCTCAGCCATCTACCTCGGGAGACATGGCTTTCAGGCCCTTAGGGCCCGCCTCTGAACCAGCACCTCCTGCTCACCCCTGACTGCCTGTGAATCCGGGGGAAATGTTCAGGGGCAGCCCTGGGTGGGGCAGCGAGCTGTGCCCAGGTGTGGCCAGTGCCTGGGGGAGAAAGGGAGGTGCACACCATGTCGTGGGGCTGGTACCTGAGAGCAGGGAGGCTTCTTGCCACCCCAGCAGTGTGACTGAGGCAGAGGCAGACAAGACGGGGGGCCTGGAGGTCAGTGCGCTCTGGGGGCGGCGCCGCGCTTCCTGGAGCCCAGCCTGCGCACCTGAGAGGGACGGTCTGTCGCCAGGCAAAAGCCTCAAGGGCCACACTCTGGGGAGCACACAGGCCTCTCCCACTTACCTTGCCCGGGCAAGGGGGTCAGAATCCTGTCTTCTGCTTGGCCACTGACCAAGGCCAAGGTGCTGGTGGAGGTTGTGGCCAGGGCTGGACAGTGGGGAAGACGCAGCTGGGCAGGCAGTCACCTCCACTCGGCACGGCTGTGCAGCCCTCCTGCAGAGCAGCCCCAGGATGTGATGGCGCCCCAGACAACATCCCACATGGACAGTCACCAGCAGCCCCAGACAACCTCCCACACAGACGGTCACCAGCAGCCTCTGAGGCCGGTGTGGGGAGAGGACACACTGGACCCCCGGGGCCCGCTGGTGGAGAGTGGGAACCACGTCAGCCAAGGTAACAGAGCAGCCGCGGTGACCGCCCAGGGACAGACGGCCGCACATTCAATGGGCCCTGGGCGATGTGGGGTGGCATCAGGGTCAGGCAGGCCTGTGTTCTGGCCTGCTGCACCCTGAGTGTGACTGGGCCTCCCCAGGCCTCCCCGGCTCTGTGTCCCAGCGCAGCAGAGCACACAGTGGGCCACCCCTGTGCACAGGCAGCCAGCATTCCCAAGACAGAGAGCGGGTGGGTGCGCAGGCCAGAAACCACCCAGACAGGTTCTGCTCAAGGAAGGGCTCCCGATGGGGCGGCTGCTCAGAGCCCCTGGGCCACGTGCAGGCCTCAGACTGTTGCCAGGCAGGTCCCAGAAACACAGGCTGGCAGAGAGCCTCTGCCCAGGCAAAAGGAAGATTCAAGGGTCTCAGAGGCCGCCTTTTCCAGGCCTCGGGCCTCCAGGCACAGGACAGGGCAGGGCAGAGGACCGAATGTGGCCCAGGCCGTCACCGTCTCCCTCAGGGTTCGCTTGTTTGCTGTCCATCCTGCCTGGAACAGGGCAGCATGTAGAGACACCCTCCCCACTTCCCACACAGTCAGTCCCCGACTTGTCCCTTCCCTTCCTGGCCTCAGTCTGTGGTCGCTGCTGGTGATTCCTGGGACTGTGTCTTTCAGAGCCTGGGGAGCAGCCTCGGGTCCCTCTGCTGGGCCTGCAGCACGAGAGCCCCCCCGACAGACAGCAGCTGGGCCCAGCCTTTCCGGTACGCGCAATCCCTGGAAGCCCTTTCCTCAGCACCGCCTGTTTCAGGGACTACTCCCCCCGCTTCTACCATCTGCGACTTGATCTTGGTTGGGGGCCCTTGGTTCCCATGTCCCATCCTTGGTTCCTGCTGTGGGTCCCTGTCCATCCCCATCTGTCCCTGTCCGCCCCTGTGGGTCCCATGCACCCCAGTCTGTCCCCATCTGTCCCCAAATATCCCCGTCCATCCCTGGCCCTTGATGCCCTTCCCCCAGGGCCCTGTGCCATGTCCACCCCCCTGTCTCACCACGGAGGCTGAGGAGGCAGAGGGGCGCCTCCCCACAGCTCAGCGCAGGCCGCGGGAGGGGAAGGAGCCACTGCCAGGTAAGCACCCTGGAATCAGCACGTGCGCCTCTGCAGCACCGGACGCTTTCCCCACTTCCGGTGGATCCCGTCCGAGGCTGGAGCTCAGCCACCGAACAAGGACGAAAAGCAAACAAGACTGGCCCTGGTGGACCCCCACCCTGGCCGTGGACCCCTTCACAGCAAGAAGAGTGGCCGGCTCCATCTCCTACCGGAGGTGACGTAGTGGCTTCTCAGGGGAAATTAAAAGTCATAACTGGCTGGGGTTGTTTTAGTTGCGACTTTATTAATCTGGGGCAGATTTTTAAGCATTTGGAAGCCAGCACTGCCCGAGCGTCTTCTGCGGATGGAGGTTTTTGCACCGATTACACTTTTCTCTTTCCGAACCTGACACTTGGCCCAGGGCCTCCCTGAGAGCCACGTCCCCCATTTGCAGGTGGGGTGGGAGGAAATGCGCTCATGGTGTGGGGGAGCCCTGGTAGCCACCGGCTGAACAGTGGGGGGGTCTCGTGGCCTGCGATACCACCTCGGAGCTCCCTGACCAGCCCTGAGTGCTGAGTTCTGATGGCCCCCACCCAGTGTCCACCCTTCAAAGCAGGGAGACCATTCATACCTGAAGGTCTGCCAGACTGGGGGTTCCCTGCAGTTGGGGCCAGGGAGGGCAAACCTCAGGACAGACAGGTTGAGATGGGAAGAGGTTAGAAACGCTTGTGGGTTGCCCAGGGAGCGTGGCCGGCGGTGGGGAGGGCCCTGGAGAGGTCAGTGGCGCTGGGAGGCGGAGTGAATACAGAGCTTGTTTCTCGGAGCCCTCTCCTGTGTCCCACCTCGCCCCTGGAAGTGCTGCGGTTCAGGCTTCTGCACCCACCGTGAAGCTCGCTCAGCCCAAAGCCTCCCTCACCACCTGGCCATGTGAACCAGCTCTCACCATTCCGGGACCAGCCAGGCACCTGCACCCACCGTGGGTGCTCGTGGCCTCTGGATTCACTTGCTCATTGTGCCCACCCTGCAGAGGAGGTGCCTGAGGCCTCAGCTATGTTCTCAGGTGGCCTGGGGCTCACCCTGGGTCAGCCTGGCTGCAGTGCCGGCCGCTCTCTGATCGGAAGACTGCACCCTCAGGGGCTCCCTGGGTGATGCCCCGTCGTGCCATTGGGGTAGCCCAGAGCCATGGGCAAGAGGGCAGGTGTTCCCATTGATGAAACTTCCACCCCCTTCCGCTTTAGCCTCACAGCTCTGGGTCACTCAGCTAGGTGGCCTTGGCCCTCAGAGTCCCCCGACCCTGCTGAGGCCCAGCACAGAACGAAAATCTAGGGAGACAGAGGTGCAATGCGGGGAAGGCCCAGTGCTCCTGGGGAGGGCTCTGCTACGGCCCCACCTGCCCCATTTTCCCCCTTTGCGATCCCCTAGCCGTGCACTGCTGACCTTGGTGTGTCCGAGGCCTGTCCCCACCAGCCCTCTGCGCCACCCCTGCCTTGCATCAGAGTCTGTTTGGATGGCATTGAGGGGAAGGACAAGCTCTGGCAACGGGTTCCCCCAGGGAGGGAAAGAGGCCCCAAACTCCAGAACGACTTTCCTCTAAGCTGTTGGCTGGCACTTCAGATCACTGACCATCCAATGACAGGGTCATTTTAGGAGGAAACTACCGTGTAGGTTTCCCCCTCATACTAACCAAGCCCTGCAGAAAGGTGTGCGTCCACTGTGGATTTTAAGATTTGTTTTCATGTGGCTTCGGAATTCCTGGGAGCCTCTCCGTCTGCCCCCTGCTTCTGTCCCCACCAGCGCTGACAGTCCCTTTGGCCTGCAGGAGACCCTCAGACCAAGCCCAGCCCTTCCTTAGCAGGGAAGCCCCTGGCTCTGACAGCCAGCCACGTGGGGAGCTTCGGGGAACGCAGCCAGCGCTCCGGGGACAGAGAAGGTCCTTGTGGCCCCCAGGAAGCCAGCGTGAGTCGGGTGTGGCCGTGCACTTCCTGTGGGCTGAGTGGGGTCCGCCTTGCTGTGGCCCTGGGGGTCTCCTGGTCTATCCCATGAGTGCCTCGGGGCCCTTCCCGGCAGCTACCTTCAGTGCTGAGGTTTGCCACTTCTCTGGGCTCACCCTGAGACTCAACACCTGGGCAGAAAAACAGACTTTTTTCCATGGCGGCAGGGCCCACTGAGGGTGGGGGGATCTGTCGAATGGGGTCTCCGTGGCCCTCTTTCCGGGTGGTCTTTGTTCCTTAACCAGTCGTGGTTGCTGGAAGCGCAGGGGCTGCATCCAGCTACGGGAAGCGGACAGAGACAGAGGCCACACCCCGACTGTGTCATTTCTCCTATGTGTCTCCAGCAGGTGGCTGAGAGCAGCAGGAACCAAGAGGGCTGGGAACTGGCTCTGGATTTTGCCAAGAGCCCCGTGGAGGAGTCCCAGGAAACCGAGAGCTGGCGATTGGGGGAGCAGAGGTGTGGGGCTGGGGTCCCTGGAGCTGGCATGAACTGGGGCAGGGGTGGAGCCTGAGGCACAGAGACGGGTTTGGCCAGCACTGCTTGTCCTCCTGCTGTGGGGCCTCACTCTCTCCTGGCACCCCTGTGCTGCCAGGGCACAGCTGTGCACTCACCCTGAGCCCTCCTGGGTCTGACCCGCTTTTGGAAATAAGGATGTCACTCATGAATTGGCCCGAGGTCAGCAGAGGGGCCCTGGAACCCCCGGGAGTGGCACCCCCACCCCTCTCTGCCACCTGATCCGGTGGTTCTCAGACTGGATACCCCCAAAGACAAGCCCCCGGGGAGCCTTTGCACTCAGGATCACCTCAGGTGGTGGCAGAGGACAGCTGGGGTGTTTTTCAGGTGTGGGGTGTGGACTAAGCCCGGCAGGGTCCCTGACAGTGAGGCCTGGGGAAGAGGCCGGGAGGACCGGGATCCCCCACAATTCTCCACGAATGTGCTTGCAGGACAGAGACCTGTCGGCAGGAGGTCCCCGGTGTCTCCTCTGTCGGGCTGGAAGCTGCCCAGGCAGCTGTCTCCCCAGGTGATACCTCAGCCCCCAACCCATCCCTCAGCCATCGAGTCCCCATTAAGGGTTCCCCAAGGCCATTTCTATGTCAGTGCTGGCTTCTCTCCACAGCATGCAGCCCCTGCCTTCCCCACTGCCCAGCTGGGGGCTCTCCCACGCACCTCCCCATCACAGGGGTGCCAGGGGAGGTGAATGACAACCAGGGATCCTCTGTCTGGATCCACCCACATCCCGAATGAAAACAAAACAAGGCAAAGTCCGCCAATCAGTCCTTGAACCACCTCTGCGGGGCGCGAGGCGGGGTCACCGAGGCTCCGCAAGGTCCCTGGACATGACTCATGGCATGTGGGTGGGGGTAGGCGTGGTGAACCACTGTGTTGGAATCAAAAGGGTCGAACACACTGGCAACCTAGTCGCTTTTCCTGGTTTCACCCTGGTGAAAACCAGGGTGTTTTTCTGTTCTGATCTCCTAGTTTTGGGGGCTGTGGGATATGCAGGGGGTCCAGGGTGCAGAAGGTGACAACTGCTGATCGTCCCCTCTCTCGGCAGCTCCTGTGGCCCCTGAGGAGGTGGCGCCCCCCATCCTGCTCCCAGGCAGTGCCCTGCTCCCCGACTTCTCCTCCTGGGTGCCAGGCTCTGAGTCTGCTTCCGGAACCTGCCCCGGGCCTTCAGAAGCTCCAGAGTCATCCCACACCTCCCCAGCAGGTTCTGTGAGCAGCCTGTCCTGTCCCTTTCTCCAGGAGTTCCAAAAAGCAGCAGCCACCCTGATCCACCTTTCTGACAGCTCCAGCTCTCTTCCTGGCTTGGAAGCTGAAGACTCCCCAGAGGAAGGTCTCAGTTGGCCCGGGGAGCTCTCTGCCCGACGATCCTTGGAGGAAGCTGGGTTGCCTTTGTCCTGGGGGCCAAACCGGGGTGAACCTCGGCCAGGTGGCATTCCTGGGGGTGGAGGACTGCTGACCTGGCAGCAGCCTCAGGACAGTGGGGCCAGCCCCCTGCAGGGCTGCTCCATGGACACGGCCATGGCAGGAGATTCAGAGCCTGAGCAAAGCCCGGAGGTGGACTGGCTGCTGCCTTTCCCAGATGTCCCCTCTCCAAGGTCAGGGTCAGAGCTGTCAGAGGCCTCCAGCAAAGTCTGGGGCAAGGACAGTGAGGAGGACCTGCCGGAACCCTGTCCCGGTGCCGACCCAGCCTGGGGGAGCTCCCTGCCTGCAAGTGGCTCATCAGACTCTGAAAGCGGCATGGAGACCCAGATAGCTTTTCCCTCCACACAGCCCGGGAAGGTGCAGGAAGCTTCCGGGACCAGCAAGAGCCTGACGGGGGTGTTGGACACAGGAGAAGCCCAGCAGACACCCTCTGAGGCTGCCTGTGGGGTGTTCCTGCCCCAAATCCCTTCCCCTGGTGACTCAGACTCACTGCTGGCCTTTCTGGCGGGGACCTCTGTGAGTGAAGGGGCAGATTCCGGCAGAGGAGGAGAGACTTCCAGTTGCCGAGAGGGGACTCGGGACGCTGAGCTGAGTCCGTCCACCAGGAGCAAACCCCCACACCTCACACCACAGCCCAAGACCCTGGTGACCCTGCAGGCTCCTCCTGGGGACCCCAGCAGGCTGGCACCCACAGTAGCTGACAGCCAGGCACCTAGGCCTGGCGGGAATGGAGCCCCCGCTGTCCTGGAGAAAGCCTGTCCGCCACTTGCCGGTGGCGTCCTGACTGAGATCCTGTCTCCCGTGGATGAGGTGCTGTCCTACAGCAGTGCCGACCTCCCATCCTCCATCCACAGGGAGGCCTCCCTGCCCCCACCCCCTCCCACCCCTCATGCACAGAGTGACACCGAAGACACCAACTCAGGCTTGGATACCTTCCCTTCCCCACCCCCAGGGCCCCTTGGGGAGGACACCGCTGTCACCACCCAGGACTTGTCCTCCTTGTCTGAGGAGAGTCTGCCGGAAGCCCTGTTCCCCAGGCCCCAGGAGTCCGCAGCACCCCAGGAGTCGGGACTCTGCCCAGGGGCAGCTGGACCAGGTGGAAGCCTTGAGGACCAGTTGGGAAGGTCTAGTTCCGTAGCAGGGGATGAGGCCGGCGGCGGCCAGTGGCCTGAACCTGTCAGCTGGCCAGGGTCTTCCTTGAGTGCAGGATCAGGCAGAGGCCCTGGAGGGCTCCCAGAGCCACCAGCGCAGCCTGCAGCTCCATCCAGAGTGGCCTCTGTGGCCAGGGAGGGTCTGTCAGGGCTGCTGGCGGCTGGTGATGCAGACATGATGCTCCTCGGTTCCTCGAGGGAGCGGGATCCTGCTTTGGGCACAGGGTTCTGGGCTGACGTGGCCTTGGAGGAGGTCTCAGGCAGCTGGGGAGAGCCCTGGGAGGGAGTGCAGACCTTTGGGTGTGCAGAGAGCTGCGGCGGGTCGGGGCAGGTCTCCGTGGGTCTGGATGAGCTCCTAGATGCTGCTTCATCTGCTGTGGGGTCCCTGGGCAGCCAAGCCTGCTTGGCTGAGACCCCCACCAGGGGCCAAGACCCCAAAAAAATGCTGGGTAAGAGCAGGAAGGCAGCCACACCTCCACGCCCCCAGCCAGCAGCTCCGGCAGCCTCTCCCCCAGGCCACGTGCCCTTGGCCGCCCACGGACAGGCTGGGTCCCTTGAGCATGCCGGTGAGGATGTCGAGGCTGCCAGCTAGAGGACCCGCTTGGGCCCAAGGGCTCACTGGGCAGAGAGCCGCTCCTGGAGACAGATTCCGGCCGCCGTGCCTGTCTCCCAGGCGTGGAGACAGACCAGGTGGTGAACTTGGTCTCCGCGCGGCTCACCAGGAGGGTCCTGCGTGAGTCCTTCGCAGCTCTCTCCACACTGGCCCCCCGGGGCAGCCCCTAGGGAGTGTTTTCTGGAACTACAGAGATGCACAGGCGTCCTCAACGTCGTTGTGAGCTGTGTGTGGCACACGCATGCGCACGTGGGAACCTGGAGGCCTGGACCTTCCCAGGGTGGACCGGCCGGGTGGCTGGCTGCGTGGGACGGTCACCTGGACCTTCCCAGGGTGGACCGGGTGGGCAGCTCGCTGTGCGGACGGTCACCTGAAGCCGGGCCCAGACTGCATATCCACGCCTTCACATCAAAGCCATGAAGAGGCGTCCCAAAAAGGCATTGCAGCCCAGAGGCGAGAACAGTCAGAGTCGTCTGGAGCTGCAGCGCGGACGGGGCGGAGCAGCACCTTTGCCAGGAGGGGAGTCACGGAGATCTGTGAAGGCCAAGAGAGGAAGAGAGAGCACTTAGGGGAAAGAAGAGCTGGGGTGGGCCCGGCTGGTGCTGACTTGCACCCCTGAGCCCTGCTTAGAAGATAGCTGGGGGAATCTGCCTGCTTTGACTGTGGAGGCGCCCTTGCCATACACGACCCCCACTGCTGGCAGATGATGTGTAGCTGGGGGGACTGGCCTGGGTGTCTCACACCTGAGCTGAACAGACCAAAGGCAGCGGCAGCTCAAGGGCCCGAGGCCATTTCCCCTGCAGCCCGCACCGGGCTTGTCCTCTGGGGATCAGTAGCCCAAGGTCTCTTCCTGAGCACGTTCAGGACTCGCTGTACCTGGAAGGCTGGGGCGTCCGATTTCTCCTCATGCCATGCACTTTTCTTTGTTTCCAGGGGATTCGCTGGGACCCCTGTAATTTCTCTGGGACCCTTTTGAATGTGAGGGTCTCTCCTTGAATGGGGAGTTGATGAGCAGCCTGTTGGCCTTAGGGACATCTGTGTCCCGGCACTGATCCCACCAGGATGCGGCTTCTCCAGTCCAGGGCCTTAGGCTGCCTCCACATTAAGAGAAGAGCGTGTTCCAGGCTTCATGCATGCAGTCTGAGTGGGAGGCATCACAAAGCTGGCCTGGCAAAGCCCAAGGCGCCAGGTCACAGGACACACGGAGCTGCCAGGGCCCTCTACCCCAGAGCTCTGCGAGAGACCCCAAGCCCCCTAGATCCCCTTTGGGCCCCCTACTTTGAAGCAGGAGCCCCTGGCCAGACACCCCTCGATGGGCAGCAGCTGGGCCCAGCCTGCCTCCCCCAGCCCCGGGGCAGCTGCGTAGCCCTAGGTGCCGTCACCAGCACCGGCCTGTGTCAAGGCCCCCATTCAGCGCGTGCGTGGGGGCCCAGCTCAGGCCATGCACCCGATTTTGCGTGGATGCTCCCCAGCCCACCCGAGCACGCAGGGAGATTTGGATCCAGTGGGGAATGTGTTCCCGCTCCGTGCTCACCATTTCAGAACAAACTTTGAGCTGAGCTACAGCTTTCCCATTGATTCCCTTCTAGTCTTCTGAACGAATTAGTCTGTGATCTTTTATTTTTTCCCATTTATTGCTGACCCTTTTGAATTTATGAGGCCGTGTGGGAGGAATGATGTATTTCACACACACACATCTGGCATGGCAATAAATCTCCACCACTGATGCCCCGCAGATTTGTGGCGAATCCGATGGCTCCCCGGCTCCCCGCCACGTGGCTGGTGCTGACTTGGGGTGCGATGTGATGGTGGCTGCACTCACAGCCAGAACCAGAGTGACTTTCCCTGGGAGCCTGGCAGGTGCCTGGTGTCGCTGGCCGATGAAGGGGGCTGGTTGTGAGGAACGAAGGAAAACTCGGGCCAGGGCTTCCAAGGACAGTAGAGGGGGAGGGGGCCGGAGCCCTCCGGTTACTCTGACTGCAGGAGAAAAAGCCGCTCCACCTGGGGTGTAAACACAGTTAATCTCCCAGCACGATGTAGACGGAGTGGAGGGCTTTGGCATTCAGATATATTGACCTGGCGAGATGGCAATCCAAGATTCCTCCCCTTCAAGGTCTCCCGACGTACCTGCCTGGCCTCTGATCTGCCGTCACCACTTGGGCCAATAAATCTTGATACCAGTCTCCAGAGAAGTCATTATCTTTCATAGAAAATGATTATTTCTCAGTTAAACCCTACATTTAATTTTCCCACGATCTGTCTCTTTCAGCTTCCCGGCTTAACGGTTCCCTCCTGCATAAAATGGCCATGAACGCGTCCGCAAGTGCTCCGAGTCCCAAATCATCAGACAAACTTTACGAGTCCTTTTGATCTCCTGCCCTGCGTGGCCATCACCGCCACCCTCATAAAACACACGTGAAGGCCAGGGGCCCTCTATGACGGTGGTGGCCACATACTCTCCCGGGGATCTGGGAGCGCTCACTCACTGCCCACGTGGAACAGGGCCCCTGCGGTTCATCTTCTCTGCCCCAGGGTCGAGCCTGGCCAGTTCATGCCCAGCAAAGCCAGGCTCAGAAGTCGTCCTTTTCCTGGCTTCCCAGCCAGCTTTGGGGTCCTGGGAGAGTGTCGGCAGGTCCCACAACAATTCCGTGGGCCTTCTCCTGTCCACCCCCTGCCTGGCAGCATCACAGCAGGGGGCAGAGGATGGGATCACACCCCCCACTGGCCCTTCCCTGGGGCTCCCTGCCTCCCTGCCCCTGCCCGCCTCTCACTGTGTCCATCAGGCTGTGCTGGTGCTCTGAGGCGGCCTGGGCCCTGCTCCACCTCTCACCAGGGGTCTGGCAGGGAGCCCCTGCCCCCAGAGGTGCCTCCATGTCCACAGTCCCTGGAGGGTGGCCACCCACCTCCTCATGGTATCCTAGTGAGGATACGTGGGATTGTTTCCGCCGGGCACTGTCCCCCGCATGCAGCCAGTACTCAGGGGCTGGGGCAGGTATGCGGAATTCCTCCCAGAAGTTTTCCCAAAACGGGTGGTGGTATTAAGCAGCAGAGCCTTCCATGGCAAATTCCTGCTAAAGGGGGAGACGGAGACAGCAGAGCCAGTCCCGGAGCCGGAGCAGCTGATGTCCATGTGGCCTCATCTCCGCCCTCCCCACGTGAAAGGCTGAGAGCTGGGGTCCTGCCTTTGTCTCCAACACGAGTGTCGGAATGGGCCCTCCTGGGTGCTGGGAGCCATGTGGACCTGAGACCCTCCCCTCTGTCACATACATGCCCAGTGCCCTTCACCTCACACAGCAGTCAGCCCTCTGAGCCTCAGTTTCCCCCTCTGTAAAACAGCTACACCAACACCTGTTCCACAATGAGCAGGCCTGTGCAAACCTGCCCCAAAGTGGACGAGGCTGAGAGGCAGAAGAAAGAGGCTGACAAGTGTCGTCTCTGGGGAAGAAACATTTAGTAGGGACTTACGAATAGAAGCCACATCTGTGTCTCTGGAGGCACAGACAGACGGTGGGTCCCGCCATCACCCCAGGCCCGGGGCTTATCTGCCATGGGGCAGGCTGGTTCAGAAGGACATGCAGGAACCTGAAGTAGATGGCATCAGGGTCCTTTGCCCTGAGGGCACCCGCTGTACACAGGGAACAGCAGATCAATTTGAAATCGTGGAGGCCTTCCCAGAATCAGGCTCACAAGGCGCCAACCCAGCAGGTGAGGTCCAAGATGGAGCTGCGTCCGCCCGCACAGCGCCTCACTCCATCGAGTCTGACACGTGATCTCCCACATTCTGATCCCTTTGAAGCCAGCGCGCTCTCTCTCAGGCCACCTGAAAACGACCACCGGCCGCCTGTTTTCTCACGCAGTGGCACGCACGCTGACCGTGCCTGAAGTCACCTAGCCTTAGCCACAGGACGTGCAGACGCCTCTCCTGCAGGTGGGGGGCAGATTTCACGTGGGCTTTGGGCAGGACCTGGCTCAGCACAGAGAGCTCTTGCGTAGACTCCGAGGTTCAATCCCAACCCCTTCTCCTCTCCTGCCCCGCCTTGGCCTGGAGAAACTGGTTGTTTTGGGGTGCGGCCTCTAAGTGCTGGGCTGAGCTTGGTCCCATGGATGGCTCCATTTCACTGAGCAGGTTTGGGGTGAGGTGTTGCCCCGGTGTTCTGAATGTGCCCCTCTTGTTGGGCTCTCACCATCCTCTGTCTCAGCTGGGTCAGGCTCCTTTTCTCCACTCCTGGATCTTTGCACACGCTTGGTCCCCTGCCTCCTCGCCGCTGCTCCTTCTGGAGGCCTGGGGCTGAGTGTGTGGCCCCCCCTCTGTCCCACAGCCTCCCTGGAGGACCGCAAGCAGCCTCAACAAACCCTCTGAGCTCCAGACTTGACTCCCACTTCCAAATCCCGACCTGACACCTCCCTTAGAGGCTGAAGAGGCCACCAATATGTAACAGGACCAAAGTGAACCCCTGGCGTCCTCCCCAGCATCGCTCTTCTGCCTCTCCACTGCAGGCTTCTGTCTCGGCTGTGAGCAGCCACCTTCCTCCAGTTGCTTTGCCCCAAACTCTGCAGATGTGACACCCTCTGCCTCCACCCAGGCTCGGCCAGCGCTTCCGCCGGCACTGCCACTCACCCCTCCCCTGAGCCCCGCCAGCTGGTGGATGGAGGTGGTGGCCCCTCCCAGGTCCCCTGCTTCCCCTCCTACCTGCGTCCCTGCACCCATCCTCCCATGGCTGCCCGCACATTCAGCATCAAGGCCCGAGTCTGCGGCCTGGCTTGTGAGGCCCCCTGGGTCTCGCTCAGGCTCTTGGCTTTTCTCCCCTCCCACGCTTCCTCTGGCTTCCTCCAGCCCCGCCAGGCCGGGCTCCTCGCTGTTCCTGCAGTGTGCTCAACACCTTCCTGCCCCAGGGCCTTTGCAAGTGTGGCTCCTCTGCCTGGGCCATGTGCCTCCTCCCTCGCCTCCCTCTTTTGGGTGCCTTCTCGGAGACCTCCCCTCTCCTGTGTACAGCGGCCCCGCTGGCATCTGCCTCCCTGTCCCGCTCATTGCTTTTCATGGCACGCGCTGGCTGCTTTACCCCTCGGTTTGTTTGGGGTCTGCCCGAATGCAGGCCAGAGGCACTGGGGGCTCGGTTTTGCTCTCGCTTTGTCTCCAGGGCTTGGCACAGAGCAGAAGCCAGGAAACGTGCGCCATGGAAGGAAACGCGAACAAGGAGACACAGGACGTGAGGGAGAGGGAGCAGGCACCTCGGCCCGGCCCTCTGTGGAGGATCCTCTCATCTGCGGCTAGCCGTTGTTGGCAGCAAAACCTTTTCTCAAACGAGATCTTACAGAGAACCCACAATGCAGTTATGTATTTCTTGTGAGACGCGGTCTTGCTCTGTCATCCAGTGCAGTGGCGGAGTCACGGCTCACTGCAGCCTCAAACTCCCAGGCACAAGCCATCCTCCCACCTTAGGCCCTCAAGTAGCTGGGACTACAGGTGCGCACCACCACGCCCAGATAACTTTTTTTTTAAGACATGGGCTCTCATTATGTTGCCCAGGCTGGTCTGGAACTCCTAGGCTCAAGTAATCCTCCCACCTCAGCCTCCCAAAGTGCTGGGATTACAGGCATGAGCCACCTCGCCCGGCTGGACCCCTGCAATATAAAGAGCAGACAGACGCCCATATCAGGGTAAATGTATTTTACGTTCAACTAACAACATTTACTTATTTATAAGTCAATCACGGGGCGGGCTAGAACTCGGGAGCCTGAACTTCCAGCCACTGGATGGCCATGGCCCGCTGGGACCAGCTCCTGCCTCCGTTTCTTTTTTGTTATGGTCGCACAGTTCAGAGAAAATCTTGACGTGTAAAAATTAGAAATAGCAACTAAAAAACCAGGTTTGCTGTTCAATGACGCGAAAAAGTCATATGATTTCATTTCTAAACCTTGAAGCGGCGTTCGACTGGAACACCCTAAAAGGCAGCATGCAACACATCTGACTTTGAGTGGGTGTTTGGCTGCATTTTCTAAGCACTCGAACCTTATATTAAAAAGTCGAGGTTGGGCCAGGCACAGCAGTTCACGCCTGTCATCCCAGCACTTTGGGAGGCCGAGGCTGGTGGATCATGAAGTCAGGTGTTCGAGACCAGCCTCGCCAACAGTGAAACCCCTTCTCTACTGAAAATACAAAAAATTAGCCAGGTGTGGTGGCGAGTGCCTGTAATCCCAGCTACTGGGGGAGGCCGAGGCAGAAGAATCGCTTGAACATGGGAGGTGGAGGTTTCGGTGAGCTGAGATCGTACCACTGCACTCCAGCCCGGGAGACAGTGTGGGTAACTCCGTCTCAAAAAAAAAAAAAATGTCGAGGTTGGGTTGCAGACCCTCTGAAGCCCCAGG
Source organism: Cacajao melanocephalus (assembly GCA_963573385.1). Taxonomy (NCBI): domain Eukaryota; kingdom Metazoa; phylum Chordata; class Mammalia; order Primates; family Pitheciidae; genus Cacajao; species Cacajao melanocephalus. Next base: position 20,753 of record CAUYLG010004356.1, on the reverse strand, counting down.
TGGGGTTGCCAAGTAAAAGAAAGGACGCTGGAATAGTTTTTTATGTCTAAGAAGGTCTTGTAGGCCGGGTGCGGTGGCTCACGCCTGTAATCCCAGCACTTTGGGAGGCCGAGGCCAGCAGATCACGAGCACAGGAGTTCGAGACTAGCCTGACCAACATGGTGAAACTCCCTCCCTACTAAAAATACCAAAATTAGCCGGGCGTGGTGGTGCGTGCCTGTAATCCCAACTACTCGGGAGGCTGAGACAGGGGAATTGTTTGAACCCGGGAGGCGGAGGTGGCAGTGAGCCCAGATCGCGCCACCTCACTCCAGCCTGGGCGACAGAGTGAGACTCCGTCTCAAAAAAAAAAAAAGAATGTCTTGTTAATTTGCATTTCGGGTATGGCACAGACCTAGGCTGAAAAACCGACTCGCTGTTTGTCTGAATTCACATTGAACCTGGCTTTGTGCACTTCTTTTTGCTAAATCTGGCGACCCTGGCCCGGCTCAGGGAAAGGGTCTGCGGGACGCGCGGCGGGGCGGGGCGGGGCCTGGGCGGAGCCTGCCGCGCATGGGCGGAGCGATGGCGTCACCAGACTCTTGGGGGCGGGGCTGCCACGCATGGGAGGGGCGGGGCTAGACCGTGGGGGCAGGGAAAGGGCAGGTCCAGACGTGCGGGGGCGGGACGGGACGGAACCGGGCGCGCGGGGGCGGGGCCGGGCGCGCCGGCGCTCGTGACGGTGGTTGCCAGGGTGAAAGTTCAGCGCGCCGGCGGCACTTCCAACATGGCGGCGTCCGGAGCGGCGGTGGCGCGCTGCCCGGGAGTCGGAGCGGGTCCTGCGCCGGGAGCCCGACGCTCGCCCCCGCCGCGGGCCGCGGGGCTGCCACGGCTGCTAGTGCTGCTGGCGGCTGCAGCAGCGGGGCCGGGCACGGGCGGCGCGGCGCGGCTGTACCGCGCGGGCGAGGACGCCGTGTGGGTGCTGGACAGCGGCAGCGTGCGCGGGGCCACCGCCAACAGCTCGGCCGCGTGGCTCGTGCAGTTCTACTCGTCGTGGTGCGGCCACTGCGTCGGCTACGCGCCCACCTGGCGGGCCCTGGCCGGGGACGTGCGAGGTGAGGCGCGCCCCCGCGCGGGGACCCCCGACCCCTGGGACCGCGGCCTCCGAGGACCCCCTGCGACCGCCCCAGAAGGCGGGTCCCGCGGCCCCTCCCAGGCCCCGTTTTTCTTTCCTTACCGCAGAAGCAGCCTCACAGAGGCACCCCACTCGGAGCAACCCTGGCCTTTGCAGGGGCAGGGGACTAAGCCAGCTGCTCCCCACGGCTCCCCTAAGTAATCCCCGGTTAGATCCTGGCGAGTTGGGCTGTCTCAAGTCAAAACGAAACCATTCTCCCGCCGCCCTCACCGCACACTTGGGGATTGGGAAGCCCTCCCGTATCCCAGCTCTCAAAACAAAATACCTATGTTTTGAGCCCCCAAAACCTCATTGACCTGCCAGGCCTCCTATCGTAGCGGTTTCCTGCCGTCCACACACCCCATCCCCAGTTATTCCACTTCAGTGCCTAGAATTCCTGTTGTCTGAGGATCCCTCATCTTATTCCACACTCGTCGCCGCCCCTTTCCCTTTAAACCTTCATCCTTCTCTTTCTGGTTCAGATAGCTGGCCCTACAGTGGGTGCTCAAAGTGAACCCACAACTAAGCAATCCAAATACTCTGGAGGCTTCTCTAGAAAACCCAAAAACAGCCTACAAAGCATTTTTTTTTTAAACTCTGCAAAGCGTTTCATTGGTGGGTTCCTTATTCACAGATGCACAGCCTTTGAGAAATCTTTCGCCAAACTGCTGGTCGTGTTCCACACTTTTTTCTTGAGTGCTTTCATGTGGTCGAACACTGTTAATCAGTCACGAAGTTGCTCTCCTGCCGTACAGGTCAGGGTTGGCGTGGGAGCGGGCAGTCACAGCACCCTTCCCTTACAATGGTATTTAAATCACTTTAGTCTGAGCTCCTCCCGACCAGAGTGAGGTCTGGCAGGACTTCCTGTGCGTGCTAACCTCCAATTACGTTGTTTCAGTGGGGGAGAGCTGTAACAAATTGCTACTCTTTCTTCTAGCACCTTTGTTTTCTATGCCTTATACCCAATCTTGCTGTATTTTTCTCATATCCAAACAGATTTGTAAAGAAACTTTTTTTTTCAAGTCTAAATAGGGCTTTTGTATGTCATTGTAAATGGTTATCTTGAAAATTCATTCTCCTCTTATCTCAGGGTGCTGGAGCCTTTTGATTCTAATGGATTCGTTCTCTTTGATCTCATGTTTTCTTATGTCCCTGTTGACCTGACTCAGAATAGAGGTTAGAGACTGGAATAGACGGACGGAGAAACTCTTCAGCGGGCTTTTTTAGACTCTGCTTTTAGAAAAACAAACAAACCGACAAGTAATTTGATCACGTAGAGAACTCTTCAGTTCTAGTGTGTTATTCAGTGGCAGAAGCAGAGATGTTCATTAAAATGCAGGTGGCCCTGGCAGGACTTTGTCACCTTTTTTGTGGGTTTTGGTTTTGATTTTTTTTTTTCAGTTGAGTACCTGAGGTCTAAAGATCGTAACCAGATTCAGTTACAGCAGATTCTGTAGCTGAAGGAGCACATAGGGAGCCTTGAGAACTGTCCACAGACCTCAGAAGGAAGGTCACTCCTGACAGCCACACAGTAACGTCCCTACCTAGGGGTGTGTTAGCTCAACTCAGTAAGTCTCCTTTAGAGGGGCTGACTGTTGCCCAGTCATAGCAGGAAGAACAGGCTTGGCCTGAGACTGAGACTGGAGGAGGATATGGCTGAAAGTGAAAGACAGAGGCGGCCTGGCCAGGCAGCAGGGAGAGGGTCCTGTTGGCTAAAAAGCCAAACAATGAAATATTGAAAGAGGTTTGTTCTGAGCCAGTGAGTGGCCATGGCCTGGGGAACAGTGTCAGGAGGTCCTGAGGAAGTGTGCTCCAGGCAGTCAAATTAATTTCATTTTCTACATTGTAGGGAGACAGAAATTACAGGCAAGAGACATAAATCAGTCCGTGTAAGGTGTAGGAAAGGGTGGGTTTACAGATCGCAGGTGGATTCTGATTGGCAGTTGGTTTAAAGAGTTAAACTTTGTCTAAAGACTTGAAGTCAGCAGAGAGAAATGCTTGGGTTAAGCTAATTGGTGTTTGGAGGCCAAGGTTAAGTAGATGAAGCCTCACAGGTAGCAGCCTTGGGGAGAACAGAGGGTGAATGTCTCTTTTCAGACTTTAATGCTGTCAGATTCATTAAATGTCTCCTAGATCGAGGAAAGACCTAGAAAGGGAGGGAGATTCTCTGCAGATGCAAATCTCCCCACAAAAGACAGCTTTGCAGGACCGTTCCAAATATGTCAAGATAATACGTGTCTTTTGGGGTGAACTCTTTTTCCTGCAGGAGTCGCTGTCTGTCGTGTGCTGCTGTACCTGAGTCAGGCTGGAGCTTGCTGTCATTGCTGCCAGGCCTGGGTTGTCTGATCTGTTTCACTCACGCTGGTCAGCTGTGCCTAAACTCCAGAGGGAGGTGGTGTAACTGGGCGCGTCTGACCTCCCTTCCCATCAGGGCCTGGAATTTATTTTTTCAGATTGCTCTGGGGTCCCCTTGCCCAAGAGGGGGTTCTGTTCAGACGGTTAGGGGACTCAGGATTTCATATTTGGTTAACAGTCCTGAGAGCCAGGCTGTGCCCATGAGGCTTGTGGGAGGTGGAAGCTGGGTAGAAAGGGGCGAAGAGCCCTCGACACTGAGGAGACCCCAGAGCTGTTCTAAGGCTGTGGCTCTCAAGTGGGGCCACTGGGGGACTTGTTAGAAATGCCTGCTTTTTGGCAGCCCCGGGCCAGACCTGTCAGGTCAGAACTGTCTGCTTGGTGTTGGGCTCCTTGTCCATCATCCCTGCATTGAGCTGTCCCAAGGGATAGGGTGCCCGTGACCGGTGGCAGTGCAGGGGTCTGGATGCAAGCACTCATTCCTGTTGTCACCACTGTGGCCCTGGTCAGTCACCTGTAACTTAGGTCATCCTGCTGATCCCCGAGGGCACACAGGCCATGGCTTGGGCCCCCCTTTTGACCTAGAGTGTCCAGCCCCAGGCCCCGGCGCCTCGTCTTCCATCACAAATCCAGCAGCCATCACTGCCAGGGAGATCTTCAGGAACACAGCAAGGTTTTGTTCTGCAAAGTAGCCAGCTCCCTCCACCTTCCCCCCTGGCCGGCACCCGCCACAACCTGTGGTCTCCAAGCCAGTGGCTGCTGGAGAGGGTGGTCAGGTGTGGGCTCTGCTCCCTGGGAGCCTCCAGCTGGAAGGAGCAGGACACGCCAGGGCTGCCCCTAGAGGCCCGCTCCCCACAGCTGCGGGCATCTTTCTTTTCCTCAAAGATTTGGATTGAACTTTAGCTCTTAACTGGCTTTTTCAAGGTTGGGAAAATAAATGTTTTTCCTTGTAGGAAAGTGGCTTAACAAACAAAAGGTGACTGTTTGGTGAGACCACATGTCATTCTAGTGTTTGTGGAGATTTGGCTGAAGTCTGTCACTCCTAAGTGCTGTGCAGAACAGAACCTTGCTGTGTTCTTGCAGATGTGCTCAGCAGTCATGGCTACTGGATTTGTCATGGACGATGAGGCACCAGAGCCTGGGGCTACACATGGGCCTGTCTGACCAGTGAAATCTCTGAAATAACTCTGCAGAGACTTGAGATGAGAGTGTGTACCCTAAAGGTAGGGCTTGCGTCCCCATGCGCCCTCTATCTCCCATTTCCTTCACTCAGTCAGCCTGAGAAAGCAGGACAGACCCTCGGCCACTGGCCCTGGGATTCCTGGTGAGGGGTCCAAGGGGAGCAGGAGCCCTGTGAGCCGCCCCCCGCACCAGGCCGGTTCCTTCCAGCCCTGTCCTGCAAGAGGTGTGAGCGCTCATGTTGCAGGCGTTAGCTCGTGAGGTTGCGGCGATAGTTACCGTCACGTAGCTGAGTGACAGGCTGGGATGGGTGTCCAGGCGTGGGTGACCCTGGAGCCCTGACAGTTCATTCCTGTGTCTTTGTGGAGGACGGGTGGGGTTTGGGAGCTGGGTGCATCCTGTCTCCTGGTGGAAGGACAGGGCACTGTGCCATTGCTGCCAGCTCCTCTGTTCCACTTGGTCTGGCTTCTTGTCTACTCAACGAGGCTGCAGGCTTCCTGGAGATGACTTAGAACTTGATGTTCCCCACAGGCTCGTTATTTGTTTACTGGAAGAAGAAACAGGAAGGGCCGGAGGGAGGGGACGTGCAGGTGTCGGCGGGCATCTGGCAGGGCTGATGGCCCCTGAGCCCTGCTGGGTGCTCACGGGACTCGCAAGGATGGAGAGGGTGGAGGGAGGAAGAGTGGGTCAGTGGCGGCCTCCTGTCTCCTTATAGGCCTAGGAATGGCCTAACACAGCCCGCTGTGGCGACCACATGGGTATTTTACAGAAAGGGTGATGCATTGGAGCCGCCAGGGCACCACGCTGGCCTCCCTAGTGGCTGCGGTTGGTGCATCTGAGACTCTACCAAGGGGCCTGGGCCGCTCACTTGTTGTTGAAGTAAGATGTGGGACGGCTTGCTAAGAGGGCCTCACAGCCACGTCCAGGGAACCGCCTCCACTGTGTGATGCCGGGCTCATGCCATGCTGTGACCCAGGCCGCAAGGATTGCCTGGACTTCCCTGACTGAGGGCAGCTCAGGGGACTGTCATTCCTTCCTGAGAGATAAACAGCATTGGAATTGCTGTCACCCTGGAGCATCCTTTGAGGCTGAAGACCGTGTTGTTTTGGTTTAACAGAATTGAGCTAAATGCTGGGGCTCCAGAGTCCATGGGACCCAGCCCTGCCCTCAGTCCCCAGATGAGGTAACCAGAGCGTGCGTCTGGGTTTTCTCAGCCCAGCCGTTGGTAGCTTGTAGGTGATTTGTGTTAGGCTCTCCTGGTTGCTAGGTGGGTTATTCCAAGCTTGTGACTTGAACTTGGAGCTTAGCTAAGAAGAACTTTGCTCAGCCAAGAGGAGGCTCCACCCAGAGAGGTCTTCTCTGGGGACTGGCATGCAGGGTTCGAGATCCCAACATGACCCTGACCCAGGAAGGAGAGGCTGCAGTGCAGCTCTGTCCCTTAAGCAAGGCTCTCTAGTTGCGTTTCACCTACAATCCTTTTCTAGAATGAATTGATACCTGACCATATGTCAGACTTTTATAGACTTTTTCATTAGAACGTGACAAGCAGTGGTAAAAGGGTTAATCTTGTTAGATTCAGTAAAAGAGTTATTGGACAAGTAAATCTGAAATAAATGTTAGTCAACTACACATGGAAGCGTAATTATTTCACAAGTATTTTTAAAACTGGAGTACTAAAATAGCCAAGCTCTGGAGCGGAAGTGAGACTAGGCCTGTGGTCCGATTTCTGCTTCCTTTTGGAAGCCCCTGGCTGCTGGGTGGGGCACCCCCGCCCTGTGCCTCTCAGCTGGCTCTAACCCAGGGGCCCAATGAAAGCAGGCCATTTGCATTCTGCTTTAGAGCCTCAGACCTAGGCAGGTGGGCAGGGCAGGAGAAGGGGAGGTTCCAGTTGAAGGAGGCCAGTGCCCTGAAGCTAAGCCTTTTACATGTGTTGTGTTTTATTTGATAAGATGGACTGCCATATCTTTTGTGTTGCCATGAATACCATCCATCTGCCGGGTCTTGCTGGGACTGCTGGCGCCTGTTCAGCTGCTGAGGGCGGCCTGTGTAACTGAAATTCTCCCTCATCTGCTCAGCCTTCCCTGAGCACATGGGCTGGCATTCTTTCAGGGACAGACAAAGGCGTCATGGGTGTCCGCAGCGCCCTTCTCCAGGGCCGACTCTGAGTGGGGTGGTGGTGTCGGGAGCATAGCTCTACCAAGGCGGGTCAAGATGCTGCCTCTGCAGACTCGGGGGGCTGGGCTTTGCTCGCCCTGCTGTCGTGCGCAGGGGCTCTGCGTGAATTCACGCTAGGGGATGAATTTGCACTGTGCGCTTCCCCAGCCCCGGGCTTGGGAGAGCTTGGAGGAACACCAGGGAACAAAGCAGGGAGGTCCCCGCCTGAGGAAGCCTGTGCTTTAGAGGCAGCGGCAGACAGTCAACAGGAAGACGAATTGAGGAAGTGTCTGGGGCAGTGGTTCAGCCTGTAACCCCGGCACTGTGGAAGGCGGGAGGGTCACTTGAGCCCAAGAGTCAAGACCAGCCTGGGCAACATAGCAAGACCCCTGCACCTGTGGTCCCAGCCACCTGGGAGGCTGAGGTGGGAAGATCACTGGAGCCCAAGAGGTTGAGGCTGCAGTGAGCCATGATCGTGCTCCTGCAGTCCAGCCTGGGTGACAGAGCGAGACCCTGTCTCAAAATAAGATAAAATAAATAAAATAAGTTACCACTATGTGATGAGTCTGAGAAAAGTGCACAGTTTGGTTAGAAAGGAACTGGAGTGGCCCTGAGTGGTAGAGTAAGGTGTCAGAGGGCGGTGACTTGGGAGAGGAGCAGTGAGGGAAGGCCCTGAGATAGCCGCGACCGCAGTGTCCACGGGACCTTTTGTTTTAGAGACTGGTCTCGTGTGGTCCGGGTTGGCTTTGAATTCCTGTGCTCAAGGGATCCTCCTGCCTCTGTGTCCTGAGTAGCTGGGACGATGGGCAGGTACCACCGTGCCTGGCTAAAAGGACTTTGATAGGGCCTTGGTCACTCAAGAGGGCGACCACGAGGTCCCTGAGGGCCTGACAGCAGGCAGATGCGGGCTCAGGGCCAGAGGCCTCAGGAAACGGCATTTGTCTTCTTCCTGAGCAACAGGGCACCAAAGAACGAGTTTAAGCAGGGAAACCTGGTTTCTAGGTAAAAATCTCTGGCTGCTCTCAGAGAACTGAGGCCCAGAAACCAGCGGAGGCACAGTGGGATGTGAGAGAGGCCAGGCCGCTCGTGGCAGCTGGGGGCCCGAGGGGTGGAGGGAGGGTTGGCACAGCCAGGTGGGAGGAGGCCGCCCGCCGGGTATGCTCAGGGCCTGGGTTGCGAGGCAGGAAGGAGGCACGGGGAGCAATGTCTTTGGAAGGTGAGCTTAGGGTTCCCTTAGGTCTGAGGGATCCCAGGGAACAGAGGGGAAAACTGTGCCTTCCTGGTAGAATTGTGGTTTCAGGTCATCTAGGCAGTGTTGGGCAAAAGTTACCAAAGACCATGTCTTGTCTCCTGGGAGCACGAGAGGGTACAGGGAAGTGGGCCTGCTCAAGGTGCGGAGCAGCATGTTTTGCTCCTGCCCCGGGCACGGCCCTGGTTCCTGGCCCCTGGCCGGTCAGTTTCCCTGTCTGGCTAGTTTTCTGCATCCTGCTGCTAAGAAAATATGAGTTAAAACCTGGACGTGTGACAGAAAGGTGAGTCTTGTCCTCTTAGCATCGTGCTGGGGAGTTGCACAGGCTGGCTGGGCTGTGACCTGGGGGCGTCTGTGTGTTTGCCCTGCCGCTCACGGCTGATGAAGGGCCAGGCTCTGGGTTGCTCAGGAGCTCGCAGACCTCTCCTGGTGGAGGTGTGAGCAGCGTCCGTCTGAGACAGAAGGGAAGCCGGAAGGTTGTGGCTTTCTTGCCCCATGGAACAGTCTCTTTGTGCACCGAGCCTGGGGGCAGGTATCACGATTCTCTGTGCCCCTGCCCGGCCTCCTGCTTTCTTCAGCGGTCCTGGTGGAAGAATGTCTTTGGTGCACATTCACTCTGCATGTGTGTGAGAATCGTGTGTTTAGTTTTTGGAAAATCCTCCTTTGACACTGGCATAGGATGGGCTCCAGGTGTGCACTGGTCATGCTGGGAATTCACACGGTGTTCTGTTTATCAGAGGTGTCAAGGTGGAGTGTGCCCACATGAGTCTTGGGGCGCATTGCTGCATCTTGGGGCACCAGTGTGGCCACCAGGCCTGTGGTTCAGGGAAGGTGGAGTGTGCCCGTGGGAGTCTTGGGGTGCATGCTGCGTCTTGGGGCGCCCACTTGGCCACCAGGCCTGTGGTTCGGGGAAGGTGGAGTGTGCCCGTGGGAGTCTTGGGGTGCACGCTGCATTTTGGGGCGCCCGTGAGGCCAGCAGGCCTGTGGTTCTGGTGATGCTGTGGCGCTGGCTCTTCCTGCCGTTGTGAGAAAAGCCTCAGATTGCCCAAAATTTCGGGGGAAAGCAAGGTGGGTTTTTTCTGTCTCCTTTATTTAAGCTGGCAGCTGCCACGTGTTTCAGTGGGTGAGTTCCCCAGTGGATGCCCAGTCTGGCTGAAGGAGAAACATCGCTGTTGCTGCCTCACCTCCGCCCCATCTCTGCACACCATGCATCTCCCCGATGCCGGCGTGCGCCTCCCTCTGTGCTTGAGCAGCAGCCAGCCCTCTCTCCGGGTGCCCGGAGCTGTCTCCCCGGCTCTCTGTGGGGAGGAGGTGGAGGGTCAGGAGCCTTGGCACGACGCCTGGGACAGCTGAGTAGAGGTGGCGGGTGACGGGTGGCTTGCAGAGTCTAGACTGGGAGAGGCCGGGGTTCACTTGGTGGGGTGCAGCACCCCGCCCTGGCCGTGACCCTGACTGCTGGTGACTTCAGACCCAAAAGGAGACTGTGGCTGCGCCCTCAGCTAAGATGGCTGGGAAGTTCCATACATGATATTTAGGATGGAAGCTGCTCTCAGGAGCCCAGTTCCTCCCAGAGCCAAGACCAGAGTGTCGCTGGTGAAAAGTTCACAGAGGAAGTGACCTGCAGGTGCTGACCTGTGAGGCCTGTTCCTTTCCGTGTGGCCAGAGTCTGTGGCCTTGAATGTGGAGAGGAGAGGGCTCAGCCTTGGCCACCATTAGGCCACGCTGCCTCTGTAGCCAGCAGAGCTCCACGGGTCGCCTGGGCGTGACGCAGCCCGAGGGCAAGGGGAGTGGGAGGTCTTCCTGGCTCTGGCTGATGCCCACGTTCTGTGCTCACCGGCCACCCGCCTTCCTTCACTCGAACGTCATGCTGTATATCAGTTCTCCACACACATCAGTGGCTGCCTGTGGCTGCTGGGACAAAGAACAAAGTCCACGTCAGGATCTGCAGCCTCTTGCGAACTGGCCCGGGCCTGCTCAGGACTGCCCTTGTCTTCTGTGTGACGGTGTCCCTGACTCCAGGTGTTCCCGCCGCCGCCTCCCCTCCTGCTCCCGCCTCCCCTCCTGCTCTGCTAGCCTGAATTGTCTTCCCTCCTTCTCTCCTTCCTTGGTCGACACCCCCGTATGGGCCCGGCAGGGTTCCTGGTCCGGCATCCCTGGCACACGCTCGTCAGTCCTGCAGGTGTGGCCTTGGTGTGGGCATGGCCTTTGAGTGAGCATGTTGGTCCCGGCCCTGCCCCGGGGCTTTTGCTGTGCCGGCACGTGTGGCTCTAACCCAGCCGATCCTCACGCTGCCCCTGGGAGATGGGTCTCCCTTGGCATCTCCATTTTACAGATAGAGCAACCGAGGCACGAAGAGATTGTAACTTGTCCCAGTTCTCAAAACCCGGTAGGCAGCAGAGGCAGATGTGAAGCTGGCCCACCTGGCTGGGACTCCACCTGGAAGGAGGGCCTGCTGGGCATGGGCCATGGGCGGGGACCCAGTTGAACAGCGGTCAAGGTAGACTCCCCGAGGAAGTGACATTCGGATGGAGATCTGGAAGGCAAGTAGGGATGAGCCAGTAAAGGGAGCCGGGGTCCGCAGTCCAGATGTGTGAGGACACAACGGAGCCAGAGACGCAGACGAACCTGTGGCCGCCGGGTGTGGCATGGTGAGGCTGGGGGCCTCGTGGAGACCAGCTTTGCTCCCAAGCTGGGGGTGGCTGTCGGGCTTCCTCCAGGGCCCTGCTCCTCTCTCCGCTTGCTGATGCCAAGTCCACAGGAAAGGTCTGGGTGACAGCAGCCTCACGCCCAGAAAGGCTCCTGGGTGCCAGCATGCTGGCCCTCAAGCTGCATGAACTCTGTCACCGTTTTCTCCACTGAGTGTCTCTTTGTCAGGCCAAAAAGAATTTGCCACCTTCGCACTAGGATGATGCATTGTCAACGCTGAGCTGGAAAAGGTGTGATAGGTCTGCCGGTTCGTCTGGGCTGCCCTCCAGGGGTTAGTTAGAAGGGCAGCACTCCCGTTGCATGTGCATTTGACCCTCAGACAACTCGAGCTGTGGGTGCCAGCTCCTGCACAGTCAGAAGTGTGTGTATAAGCTGCGACTCTCCGAAGCTGAGCTCGTAGCCCGCTGCTGACCGGAAGCCTTATGTTACACGTGTTCCGTACTGTGTCCCTGCAGTAACGCAAGCTAGAGAAGATGGTTGTGCGAAGAGCCCAGGAGGTGGAAGCCGTGGAGGGAGGCGGTGGAGGGAGGCAGGCGTGCTCCGTGTCATTTCATGGAGCGACGTCATGACTTCTGTGTAGCCATTTTGCTTTTTATTTCTCTAAACTGTCTCTGTGGTTCCAGTCCTCCTTCCACCGTTTGCTTTCATTTAGTGCCCGCGTCTGAGAAGGGTCCTGTTGTAAAAGAAGCTGCAAGCTGTCTTGAGTGGTGAGAGCCCCTCTGCCGGGTGATGTAGCGCGTTTCTTTCTGGCACTGGTTAGGAGGCACTCAGCTCCATTTCGCTGTCTCCTGCTCGTTCCCCTGGCATGGCGTCCTCTGGCGTGGCGTCTGTTGGCGCTTGAGTTTCTTTATCCCTGTCCTTTTGGCTACATCCACGGTCTCTTTCATGGCTTCCTTGACTGGCTGTCATAAACCCTGTGGAGTCAGGCGCAGCCTCTGGACCCGATTTCTCCAGCCGGAGTGTGTTTTGGGCTTGACGGCCTTCATGGCTCTTCCTACAACAGCAATGTCACCTTCAGTGGCGCAGTCCTTCCAGGTCAGGTTCTCTGCCACAGCGCTGACCGTCTTGAGTGCTGTGTGTCATGAGCCCTGAAGGGCCCTGTGACCCCAGCTCTAGAGTGGGGCTCATTGTGTTGGGGGCAGGTGGACTGATGAAGCCTTCGGTGTTGTGCTCGTGAGTTCTTGGGGCAGGGGCATTGAGCAAGGGGAAATAGCTGTGGAAGGCAGCCCTTCGTGGAAGGTGCTTCCTGGCTTCAGGACCGCAGAAGCAGTCCAGAAAGGGTTTCTCATTGGCCGGGCCTCCTGTGCAGCCAGAAGCCTGGCAGCTGGTGTTTCTCTTTCTCCTTCAAGGCTCAAGGGTCAGCAGCTTTAGAGGTAAGAGCCGTCCTGCTGAGAAACAGCACGCTTGGCCTCCCCTGGCCCTCAGTGCTAGTGCTCACTGCTCTTCCTTGTAATTAATGTCCTTTGTGACGTCTTTTTCCAGAATAGGGCACTTTCACCTGCATGAAAATACCTGTTCAGGCAGATGTCCTTTCTCCTCCATGACTTCCTTTTTTCATTTTCCCTTTTTTTTAAAATTTTTTCAGACAGGGTCTCACTGCCCAGGCTGGCGTGCAGTAGCGCAATCTCGGCTCACCGCAGCCTCGCCCTCCTGAGCTCAAGCAGTTCTCCTACCTCAGCCTTCTGAGTAGCTGGGACTGCCATGCCTGGCTAATTTTTAAGTTTTTTGCAGAGACAGGGTCTCCCTATGTTGCCCAGGCTGGTCTTAAACTCCTGGGCTCAGGTGATCCACCCGCCTCAGCCTCCCAAAGTGCTTGGATTATAGGTGTGTGCCTCCAGGCCTGGCTGATGCTGTTAGCCTCACAGTGATTTACCTTTCTCTCCACTGTGAACAGTGCTGTGTGTGGTCTGTAAGGGATGTGTGTGTGCGCGAGTGTGTGTGTGTGTGTGTGTAAGTTTTGATACCTTGTAACTTTTTATAATAGGTTTGTGTATATTTTGTGGTAATAAATGATAAGCTAGGCCAGGACCAGCTGCTCATGCCTATAATTGCAGCACTTTGGGAGGTCGAAGCGGGTAGGTCACGAGTTCAGGTGTTCAAGACCAGTCTGGCCAAAATGGTGAAACCCCGTCTCTACTAAAAATACAAAAATTAGCCGGGCGTGGTGGTGCGCACCTGTAATCCCAGCTACTCAGGAGGCTGAGGCAGGAAAATTGCTTGAACCAGGGAGATGGAGGCTGCAGTGAGCCGAGATCGCGCCACTGCACTCCAGCCTGGGCGACAGAGCGAGACTCTGTCTCAAAAAAAAAAAAAAAAAAAGATAAAATAACCGCTACGTGTGGTCTATGCATTCATGACATACCTTTTCTAACTTTTGGATATTTCTAGGCTATGTGGTTTAGCCACAAGTTTTTTCAAATTGTCACATAGCTCCAAAAAATTTTCCAGTGTTTGTGAAAAACATGTGCGTATTGAAGTGGACACATACAGTTTAAAGCCATGTTGGTCACAGTGACCCTTCCCGTGCGTCACGGAGAGGAGGGGGCAGGAGGTGAGGGAGGCAGCCAGCCCTGCGTGGCCTCCGCTGTTCCTGCAGACTGCCGGGTGAAGCACAAGGAACACGCGTGTCCTCTGAGAACGGGCTTTCCGTCAGTGTCGTCTCCTCAGCTGGTGAGGGAGAAACTGCTTTTGTTGTGCGTCCTTCCGCGTCAGGTCGCCGTTACCAGGAGCCTGTCGGTGACTGTAAGTGGCGGCTTCCTGTGGTTTTCCCTGCCTCCCTTTTGGTGTGTCTGAGGGTCAGAGGCTGGGACAGTTCTAGAGCGGGGGCTCCTCCTCCTCCCTGAGAGAGCCTGGTGGATGCGACCCGCGGAGGGGGCGGAGCGCCGGCCGGGAGACCCACTCTTGGACTTGGAGCTCACTCGGTGTCCTCCTCTGCCAAGTAGGAGCAGTGACATTGACGTCACAGCCTTTGATAGATGCTCAAGAGGGATAAGGTGGGCCCGAGTGCTTCTGAAACAGTGAGTGCCGAACAGACTGCACAGAGGCCATGGGGGCGGGCTGGGGAAGGAGGGGGTCAGCGCAGGGCTGTGAGGGGCACTGCCTTCCGCCACGTCCTGTCAGGCACCCCCTGAGCGCTGGCCAGGTCCTCCTGTGTGTGGGGACGCGCTGCCGAGCTGGTGGGACACGGATCCCGGCCTTTGGAGGGCTGAGCCTTCTGGTCTGGTGGGGAGAAAGTGTGAGATACATTGGGAAGATGAAGATCGTTTACTTTGCCGGAGCATCGGTTTTCTGCATGTCTGAGGAAGCAGCGCGTCCTGCGGAAGCCTTCGTAAAGGGATTGGTGGAATGATTTCTTCTCTCTGTGGGTGTTTGTCTCAGGGCGTAGCGGCTACACATGGGGCTGCAGTGTCTCACCTGCGTGACTGGAGTCTCCATCGCCACAGAAGGACGTGGGGATATTCTGGCCACGCACTAGTTGGAGTGGAGCACGCCTGTTTGCTCTCCACACTCGAGGAGCATGCTGTGGGTACGTGACGGGCTTTGGAGCCTTCCTTGGCCTCTGTGAGCATCTGCCCCCACCTCTGTAGGATCCTGTGTGTGTCACCAGGCCACTCCCGCAGTAGATGACTTGGTCAGGAAGCTTCGTCGCGTGTAAAGAACTGTGTAAATTCACTTCCTGTGGAAACAAGGCTTGTAGGAGGCTTTTCCTGCCAATGAAACTAGGCCTGGGCGAGGGGTCAGGGAAGGTCTCATTGTGGAGGTGCTGCCTGTGTTCAGATAGTGAAATAGATGAGAAAGCGGCCAGGAACATCAGCGGGAAGAGTTCCACCAGGGAAGAGCCGGGGCAGAGGCCGCGGGGTGCTGGGTGGAGGTCAGACCTGTGTGTGGCTGCTGGCAAGAGGAGGGACAGGTGAGCCGACAGACGCGGGGTCTGGCGGGTCCCGAGGAGGCCGGGCTCCCTCCCAGGTGCCTTCCAGCTGGGTCCAGGATGTTAGAATTACGCACTTAAGTCTCGATTTGAATGTTTACTCTCTTATCATGGAAGAGTAACCGGCAGAAAAAAAAACAGCAGACATTTGGTCTTGGGGAATTTGAAGCCTCGTTGGAGAGGCAGAGCCTTGAAGAGCCAGTGACAGGGTGGGTTTATGGCCAACGTGATGAGGATGCTGTCATGGAGGCCGACTGCTGAGGGTTGTGTTTTTGGGCAGTGCCCTGCGGTGGATGAGCTGGATGGGAGGGACACAGGAATCGGGGAACAGTTGTGAGGCCTGGCTCAGATCATGCCTCCGTTCCTGCCGGGCTCAGCCCTTTGGCACCTGGTATTCTGCATTCTGGGTCTTACAGAGCTGTTTACTGCAGCGCTGACAGCCATTCCCACCATCCACATTTGAACTCTTCACCTTCTGTCTAGCACTGTGTGAGCTTCAGGAGGGTTATTTAAAAAGCAGCACCACCTAGCCTGGCGCCAGACTGCCCAGGGGGCCTTCGACCGAGGGGCTAGGAGTGCTCTGCGGCCGCCATGCGGGGGCCGCATGTGTTGCCACCGTGTACCGGGATCCTCAGGAAGATAGAAGCGACAGGAAACAACAGGAGATGGGGCCGTGTAGGACAGGGTGTGGGACGGCCAGCAAGTGCCTGGGGCGGCGGGGACATGCTTTATGTTTGTTTTTGTAAGTGCCACGCACTAAGAGAAGTCTGAGAAACCACAGATGGGACTAGACCCCAAATCGTGGCGAAGGTCTTGGAAGGTTTTCTTCCCATGTTGAGTTTCTGCTGTTTCTGGGCCGGCCCAATCGTGTTACGCGCTGCGGTTCTGTGCTGTGTGCGGTTTTGGCTCTCAGAGCAACTTCTTGTTTTCTTACATGTTCTTTCTGGGCACAAAGGTGCTTTTTTAAAAAAAGTCTTAAATAAAAACGTGTCGTAGAAATTCTCAATAAACAGAATTAAACCTTGTGGAATTGTGAGCTATATAAAAGGCCACAGAAGGCCAGGCGCGGTACGGTGGTTCACACCTGTAATCCCAGCAGTTTGGGAGGCCAAGGTGGGCAGATCATGAGGTCACGAGATCGAGACCATCCTGGCTAACATGGTGAAACCCTGTCTGTACTAAAAATACAAAAATTAGCTGGGTGTGGTGGCGTGCACCTGTAGTCCCAGCTACTCGGGAGGCTGAGGCAGGAGAATCCTTTGAACCCAGGAGGCAGAGGTTGCAGTGAGCCGAGATTGTGCCACTGCACTTCAGCCTGCGTGACAGAATGAGACTCCGTCTCAAAAAAAAAAAAAAAAGCCACAGAAATGAGACACTTTGCCAGGATGCATGGGCTGAGGAGCCAAGGCTGTGGGGGCTACTGGGAACGCCTTCTGTTTCCACGTCCTCTGCCGTCTCCTTGCTGACTGGATGAGAGCATTCGTGCTCTTTCTCGGTTCCATGTAGCCTGAGACTTCAGGAAGGCGTGGCCAGGGTGCAGGGGGAGCTCCTGGGGCTTTTTCTCTCATCCGTTTAAAGCGGCCTGGAAACGTGAATTGGTTTCACTTAGCCAGTGTGAGCGGGAGCGATATTTGGTTATTGTTTCTGAAAGATATTTGTTTTGTTTTGTTTTTAATTACAGAGAGAAAAGGCCAGTATCTGAAAGCTGTGGTATATTACGTATCTGAACCACCAGCACACACAAGCCTTTGTGGTTTGTACAACGCCTGGTGATGTTTTCTGTCTCTTCCCGGCATGCTTTTAACAGAACTCTGAAGTTTGAGATCATAGCTTGTTCTCAGAGAAGACTTTTTACTCTTTTCACATGACTTGTAGTCGAATCGTTGATTTAGACAGTGGTCAGAATCAGAACACAAGGCAGCAGAGAGCGTCGTCAGTATCTCAGTGACAGGCAGACGCACACTCCCGTTCAGAAATCGCTGGGCTCCCAGTCGCAAGGCTGTGCCAGAGCAGTGCCACGTGTGACTGGCTCCATTCCTCCAGGCTGGTCTGTGTGTGGGGCGCCTGGGTCTTGCCTCTGCACCTGCTTCTCCCCACGGCACGGCGTTTCCTGCCACTCAGCCAGCTCTGCTGAGGCCTCCAGGCTCCAGGACGGCCGACGCCTGTCCCTTGCCCCATTGGTGCCCCCTTAGGCTGTCCCCTCGAAGCCCGAGGGCCTGGAAGGACCCGTGCCGGGTGAGGAGCCGGGGACTGTTCGTGAATCGTTGGCAGTACAATTTTTACATCCCAGAGAAAGAACACAACCCTTTTAAAAAGAAAACCTCACTGGTCACCTTCGGAAGCCGTGACTTTGACACTGGTGACTGGTGTGAGCCGTGCGCTCCCCTTTCTCGTGTGAGTCATATCTCTGGGTGGCCGTGAGGGCAGGTCTCTCTTTACAGAAGTGTCCCAGCTTATCATGAGCAAACAGGAATGAGAGATGACATATCACCGTTTTGCTGCAGCCCTAGTGCATTAATGCATTTAGGTCGTGATCACGAAGGAGAGGGGTGTCGCTCGCCTCTGGGTGGAAGCACGCCCCACCACCTGCAAAGTAATCTCACCAAAAAATCTAGATCTCGGTGCTGTGTCATAGAAAATCTAGGCGTCTGGGGGTGCTGTCGGCCAAACCCAGAGAAGGAAGTGCCAGGACCCAGCAGCAGCAACCCACAGGCCTTGCTGGGACCTCCATTCAGACGAACTTTAAACAAACAATGGGGACCTTTTTTTTTCCGAAGACAGAGTCTCCCCCTGTCGCCCAGGCTGGAGTGCAGTGATATGATCACGGCTCACTGCAGCCTCTGCCTTCTAGACTCAAGTGATCTTCCCACCTCAGCCTCCCAAGTAGCTGGGACCACAGGTGTGCACCTAGCTAATTTTTTGTATTTTTTTTAGAGACAGGGTTTTACCTCGTTGCCCAGGCTGGTCTCAAACTCCTGAGCTTAAGCGATCCGCCTGCCTCGGCCTCCCAAAGTGCTGGGATTATAGGCGCGAGCCACCGTGCCGAGTGGAGAGTCTTCATCTTTCAGAGGCATAGCCGGGTGGATTCCATGAGGAAATGGTGTGCCCTGAGATTTGCTCTGGGACAGGTCTGGAAGTGGATGGAGACTTGGCAAAACCGGGTTCACCTAGAGCTGATAATTACTGATCCAAGAGGTGGCATGTGTGGGGCTTGTTATACTTTTATCTCTATTTTATTTGTGTGATGGAAACTTGCCATAGTAAACACTTCACCTAGAGATAGGAACAAAAGCATGTAAATGCGGCTCTTTCAGCCTCCCAAAAACGGCACAGGCGTCCAGCGTTTGCGGGCAGGTCTTGAGGTGGTGTTGAAACTGCTTCACGTGTGCCTGTGGAGGCGTCCTTCCTGGAGAGACCCCGGTCAGATGCTGCCCATGCCTGCTCGTTGGAGTGAGAACATGGGAATGCCCTCGCCACACAGCCTGGGCCACATCTGATTAATCTGCATGTGCTTGCTGTCCCACGAAGTGCTGGCGGCTGACAGCCGCTTCTGTCACCAGTGCTTTCATCCATCAGGGTGTGGTTTAATTAGGGACCACAGCCTCGTCCCTGCTCCGTGATGTGCACGTTCAGCACAAGTCCGCTTGTTCCATGATCATCTGTGGGAGGAGAAGCACTGTGCTGCTGGTGGAAATCCTCTTCCTAGCTCCACGCAGACACTGGAGAGGGCCTGATGACCTAGAGGGGGCCAGGGGGCTGGTGTCTCAGGGGCGGCAGCCTGGAGTGGGCCCGCTGAGTCCTGGGCTTCACGGGAGTCCAGTGCTCGCCACACTGAAGGTCGTGCTCCTGCGTTTTAGACTGGGCCAGCGCCATCCGCGTCGCCGCTCTGGACTGCATGGAAGACAAGAACCAGGCTGTGTGCCATGACTACGACATCCACTTCTACCCCACCTTCCGGGTGAGTACCATGGGGGCTCTTGTCTGTTAAAATTCGCCACACTGTGGTGCCTGCGTTTTGGCTGCTCTGGCTTTTCTGCCTGAAACTCAGCAGGAATTGCAGGAGCTGATGTTTGCCGCGGACAGCTCGTTCACCTTGCTGTGCGGTGGAAGCATCTGTGGGACTGTCCATGCATACACAGCCCGGCTCACATGGAGGGTGCGTGAAAAGACCCCTGCAGCCTGCACAGCCCCAGGGCGTGGGGACGCTGGGAGTGTGAGGGCTGGCACTCTGGCCTGAGGTCACACGTGTGGTCTGTGTACCACGGGACTCCTCGGTGGACCACACACACATACTCTCACACATGCACACACACACACCCATATGCATTCACACACTGCTCATGCACTCACACACATACACACTCACACCGGGCGCACACACACGACCTCTGCCTTCCTGAGCTGAGGTCAGCCCCGCAGATGACGCTGTGCCCATTGCTCCCACTAGGGGGCAGAGGTGCCTGTGACTGCGTCATGGCCCGTGCGGAGCTCACGTGTACATGCGCGCACTGCCACCTCCTGCACACCTGGATACGGACATCTCCAGAAACGTGGCCGCCTCGGGCCCACTTCCCAGGAAGCTTTGTGACCCGTGCTTGTCAGCCCTGGCACCCTGCTGTGTGGTGCCGTGTCACGTCAGTGGCTTCCTTGCTTCCTGGGCTGTTTTCACTGTGCTGGCAGCGCCTGTGGTCCTGCCCCAACAGGTGGCACGCTGGGCGGCCCAGTGTCAGCCCCGCCCCAGGGCCTCTCGGGGCCTGTGGGGCACACTTGCTCGCCTGCCCCAGTGTGTGATCACATCAGGATGGCTTCCTATTTTGTTTTAGCTTCAGACACAGGCCACACTGCTGTGTGGAAACTTCTGGGCCTTCTTTCTGTTACTTAACGGGACGTCCGTATCCACCGTGATGCCCATTGGATGATTGGATGGGATTGTCCAGTGGCGTTGCTCTGAGGACCAGAGCCCTTCGTTGCCAGGCGTGTGGGCTTTTCCAGGCTTCGGTGGCTTTGAACAGCCCTGCTGTGTGCATTCCCGGGCGCAGGAAGAGCTGAGGCTGGAAGAGAACCCCCGGTCCTCATGCCAGGCCTGTGCTCGCCCACAGAACAGCCAACAGGAAGCACTGGCGGCTTCGTTTGCATTTCCCTGGCGGCCATGGTGCCCGCACAGCTGGCTCTGTGGGCCATGGGTGTCCCCGTGTGAAGTGTCCATGCCTGTGGGTGCCACTCTGTGAAGTGTCCATGCCTGTGGGTGCCACTCTGTGAAGTGTCTGTGCCCGTGGGTGTCCCCGTGGGGAGTGTCCGTGCCCGTGGGTGTCCCCGTGGGGAGTGTCCGTGCCCGTGGGTGTCCCCGTGGGGAGTGTCCGTGCCCGTGGGGAGTGTCCGTGCCCGTGGGTGTCCCCGTGTGGAGTGTCCGTGCCCGTGGGTGTCCCCTTGTGGAGTGTCCGTGCCCGTGGGTGCCGCCGTGTGGAGTGTCCGTGCCCGTGGGTGTCCCCGTGGGGAGTGTCCGTGGGTGTCCCCGTGGGGAGTGTCTGTGCCTGTAGGTGTCCCTGTGGGGAGTGTATGTGCCTGTGGGCTGCCTGTTTCCCTCCTGGTTCGAGTGCGCTTTTCTTACCGATTTCGTCCCTGCCCATCCTGTAACCTTGTCTTATCACTGTCTGTAATGTGCCTTTTTATGCAGAAAGTTCTTAACTTTAACATAAGAACTGTTTTCATCCACTCAAAGATACTGCGTGGTGTCTCCTCCTCCTGCAAATCCTTTGTGTCATTGCAGCTGACGTTACAGCTCACCGTTAGGGTCCATGTCACAGCTCACCGTTAGGGACCGTGTCACAGCTCACCGTTAGGGACCGTGTCACAGCTCACCGTTAGGGTCCGTGTCACAGCTCACCGTTAGGGTCCGTGTGTCACAGCTCACCGTTAGGGTCCGTGTGTCACAGCTCACCGTTAGGGTCCGTGTCACAGCTCACCGTTAGGGTCCGTGTCACAGCTCACCGGTAGGGACCGTGTCACAGCTCACCGGTAGGGACCGGGTGACA
>CAUYLG010004355.1:0-14532 GCA_963573385.1 Cacajao melanocephalus | reverse complement strand
ACACTCATTCTCTGTCAGGCCTTGTTCTCTTGCTGATGAGGAGCTGCGATCCCCTGTAGGAGAAGAGGCATTCTGATTTCGGGTGTTCTCAGCCTTTTTGCACTGGTTTCTTCCCATTTTTGTAGATTTATCCACCTGTCGTCTTTGTAATTGCCGACTTTCAGATTGGGTCTGAGTGGATGTCCGGCTTGTTGGTGATGAAGTTTTTTCTGTTTCTTAGTTTTCCTTCGGCGGACGCCCTTTCCCCACAGAGCTAGGCCTTCCCGGGTTCAGCTGTGCTTACTGTGAAACACTCAGTCCTCAGCGCTTCCGATTGCTGTTCTCCTTGTGGGGATGGGACCAGCTGAGCCCGACTCAGGGGGCACCCAGTCGCATATACTCCGCACTGAGAAGCGCTGCGCCGCGCCGGGGCACAGGCAAAGCAGCTGTGCCGGCCAAAAGAGTTGCGCTGGCGACCCGTGTGGCTCCTCCGCCGGGAATTTCCCAGTTTGTGTTCCACAGAAATTCGTCTGAAATTGCGGCGTCCACTCGCTCTCTGTGCTTTCACTGGGAGCTAAAATCCTGAGCTGCTGTTAATCGGCCATCTTGGATCTCTCCGCCCAGTGATGAAGTTTTTTCTGTTTCTTAGTTTTCCTTTGGCGGACGCCCCTTCCCCACAGGGCTGGACCTTCCCGGTTCAGCTGTGCTTGCTGTGAAACTCTCAGTCCTCAGCGCTTCCAATTGCTGTTCTCCTTGTGGGGATGGGACTAGCCGAGCCGGAGTCGTCCCGTATACTCCGCACTGAGAAGTGCCGTGCTGAGGCGCCGGCAGAACAGCCGCGCCGGCCAAAAAAGTCGCGCTGGCGACCCGTTTGTCTCCTCTGCTGGGAATCTCCCAGTCTGTGGGCAACAAAAATTCGTCTGAAAGTGTGGCGTCCACTCGCTCTCTGCGCTTTCACTGGGAGCTACAATCCTGAGCTGTTGTTAATTGGCCATCTTGGATCTCTCCCTCAACAGTGTAAAAATTTCAACCAGAATAAAATAATTTTTTTCCTTTTCATACCCTATTTTTGGAAAATGCCAAGCATTTCAGGGTTTACATCCAGGATCACCTGGGTCCAGGACAGTCAGTCAAATACAATATATCAATCACTGTAATACAGTAATTCATATTCATCATAATGGGCTAGAGAAATCCAATATTTCCCTCAAAGAAAGGTTCAAGAGTATTCAGTAGACTATTGATTTAGGCACATAAACAATATTAAGGTTCTTAGTAATGTTTGAAATAAAAGAATGTCCTAGATTATCCAGTTATCCAAAACTCTTCTCTCATAAAAATCTTTTTATTACCACCAAACAAATAATGGAATTATTCAGATTTTTAAAAAGTTCCCTTTCTCAGTCCTCTGAAAAAAAACTACAGTTCCAGAAAAAATAAAAAAAGTTGTAAAATTTAGAAATTAAGGTAGATGACAGGTTCAGTTAATTTCCATATAACACACTAATTTAAATTCCACTTTAATATACCCATTATACCTTATCCAAGTGCAAAAGGGTAGGTTACCTTGGGTTTAAACTGTCTTGCAAAGAGAAGATACCTTCTGATATCATCAAGGGAATAGACACGATCGATCGATTCCTCAATTCTTGAATGCAAATCCACTATGCGCCTGGCAATGGCATAATCTGTAACCTAACTCAAAACAAGAAAATCACTTTGATAGTCACAGCAGTATCTACTCCAGACTATCCCAGGCAACAAGAAATGACTTACAGCCAAAAACAAGCTCTAATACGCCACTTAAAGAAGTATTAATGGGTACCAAGAATCTGATGACAGTTTTTTAAATGCATACTAATGCCCCACTCTATAACTGTACCTGAAGGAATTAACTAACTTTAAAAACAATAGTAGGGTAAAACACAGTGGCTCACATTTGTAATCCCAACACTTTTGGAGACCGATGTGAGAGGACAGCTTGAGACCAGTCTGGGCGACAAAGTGATACCCTCCCTGTCTCTACAAAAACTAAAAAACAAAAAAATGAGCTGGGCATGGTGGTGCACACATGTAGTCCCAGCTACTCAGGAGGCTGAGGCAGGAGGATCATTTGAGCCCAGGAGGTTGAAGGTGCAGTGAAGCCATGATTGTGCCACTGCACTCCAGCCTGGGCAACACAGCAAGCCCTGTCTCAAAACCAAAACAACAAAAAGTATAGCAGAACTAATATTTATACGGCTCTCAGTATATCGGACACTGTTGTCATAAGTATGTTTTAGAAGTATTAACTTACACAATCCTCACAAATACCTTATTAGGTAAATGATATTATCCCCATTTTATACATGGGCAAATCGAGGCCTAGGAAGGTTAAGTAATTTATCCAAGGTCACAGTAAGTAGTGGAGCCAGGATTTGAATAGTCTAGCTTCAGAGACTGTGCTCTTAGTCACTAAATTTTGAAGATAATCATCCCAGAATTGTCATTAATATTGGGGAAAAAAATCCTCAAAATCTGCAACTTGCTCTGAAATGGTTCAGGAAAAAAGTGTGCAAACATGTAGAAACAGTAAAGTAATACAGCAAACAGGGTAAAATGTTAATATGTCAATCAGGTAAAGGGTATATGAATGTTCTATGAACTACTCTATTTCTTGCAACTTTTCTGTAAGTTTGAAATTATTTCTAATTAAAAAGTTGTTTGGGCTGGACACAGTGGCTAATGCCTATAATCCAAGCACTTTGACACTGAGGCTGATAGCTTGAGCTCAGGAGTTCAAGACCAGCCTGGGTAACATGGCAAAACTCTGTCTCTGCAAAAAATACAAAACTTAGCTAGGCATAGTGGCCTGCACCTGTAGTTCCAGTTACTCAGGAGACTTAGGTGGGAGGCTGGCTTAAGCCCAGGAGGCAGAGGTTGCAGTGACCTGAGATCACGCCACCACACCTCAGCCTGGGCAACATAGCCAGACTCTGTCTCAAAATAAATAAATAAAATAAAACGGGCTGGGTGTGGTAGCTCACACCTGTAATTTCAGCACTTTGGGAGGCTGAGGCAGGCGGATCACCTGAGTTCAGGAGTTCAAGACCACCCTGGCCAATAAGTGAAACCCCATCTCTACAAAAAATACAAGTATTAGCCAGCTGTAGTAGTGCACGACTGTGATCCCAGCTACTTGGGAGGCTGAGGCAGGAGAATTACTTGAACCTGGGTGGCAGAGGCTGCAGTGAGCTGAGATTGCACCATTGCACTCCAGCCGGGGTAACAGAGTGAGACTTCACCTCAAAAATAAATAAATGAAAAGAAAAGGCTTTTTGGCCAGGGATGGTGGTTCACGGCTGTAATTCCAACACTTTGGGAGGCTGAGGTGGGCAGATTGCTTGAGTTCAGGAGTTTGGGACCAGCCTGAGCCAACATGGCAAAATCCTGTTTCTACAAAATATTCAAAAATTATCCAGGCATTATCATGCACACCGATGGTCCCAGCTACTGGGAAGCTGAGGTGGGAGGATTGCATTAGCCCAGGATGTCAACGCTGCAGTGAGCCATGATCGCGCCACTGCAGGAAAGAGTGGGACCCTGTCTCAAAAACAAAACAAGTCAGGCACAGTGGCTCACACCTGTAACCCCAGTATTTCGGGAGGCCAAGGCAGGCAGATCACCTGAGGTCGGGAGTTCAAGACCAGCCTGGCCAGCACAGTGAAACCCCATCTCTACTAAAAATACAAAAAATTAGCCAGGCATGGTGGCACACACCTGTAATCCCAGCTACTCAGGAGACTAAGGCAGAAGACTCATTTGAACCCGCAAGGCGGAGGTTGCAGTGAGCCGAGATCATGCCAATGCACTCCAACCTGGGTGATAAAGTGAGACTCCGTCTGAAAACAAAACAACAAAAAAATTTTGGTGGGACCTTGTCTCATAAACAAAACAAAAAAGTTTTTTTTAAAAAATCTCCTCAAATGTTTTAAAGGTTTACAAGCTGATCTTATAAAGGTTTATATCTTGATCTGCTACTAAAGCTACTTTAATGAATCACGAACAAACATAAATTTATGAAAATCAGACAACTCTCAATTATCTGGTGGTTAAACGTCTCTGTATCGTGAAAGGGAAAAAAAAACGGAAAAAAAAAAAAACAAAACCAAACCAGGCGTGATGGCAGAGATCTATGATCTCAGCTACTCAGGAGGTTGAGGTGGTAAGATGGTTTGAAGCCAAGAGTTCAAGACCAGCATGGGTCTTGAACTTGTTGCTGTTGGTACAATAAGATGAAAAAATTAACCAGGCCTGGTGGTACACACCTGTAGTCTTAACTACTTTGGAGGCTGGGGCAGGAGGACCATTGGAAACCAGGAGATTGAGGCTACAGTGAGCTATGATTGTGGCACTATACTCCAGCCTTGGTGACAGAGTGAGACTTTGTCTTTAAAAAATAAAGAAATAAAAACCCAAGCCCTCCAAACACTCACAAGATGAAAGGCTACTTTTATTTAGATAACAAAGTTTGACTGTAATAAATAGTTGCACATTATAACCCAATAAAATGTAGAACCTCCGTGCTCAATGACTTAAAAAGTACAGCCTAAAATATTAGTTCCTACAAACTGTCATTTTATAGTTCTGTGCACATCTGAGGTGCACTGTTAAATATTTAAGTCTAAGTACAAATAACTAATAATTAACATCAGAATCCAAGTAAATGTACATTTTTTTCACTCAATCTTAAAATTAAGAAAAAAAAGGTAAAATACATTTAACAACTTGACAGGAAAAAATAGGAAGATAAATGACTCATGATTAAAAATTAAAAAAAAAGAAATTTCTTTGGCATCCCAGTTTTTTTCTAGGTGACTGAAAAATAAAATAAAAGCCCAACAAACAAAGTAAGATACTGTATTAAAATCTTAAGAGTGTAGTTGAGGCCAGGCACAGTGGCTCACAGCTACAAACCCAGCACTTTGGGAAGCTGAGGCAGGTGGATCACTTAAGGCTAGGAGTTCGAGACCAGCCTGGCCAACATGGCGAGACCTTGTGTCTACTAAAAATATGAAAAGTAGCCAGGCGTGGTGGTACACATCTGCAATCCCAGTTACTTAGGAGGCTGAGACATAAGAATCGCTTGAACCTGGGAAGTGGAGGTTGCAGTAAGCCAAGACCGCACCACTGTACTCCAGCCGTCTCCAGTGAGACGCTGTTTAAAAAAAAAAAAAAAAAAGAAAAAGTGTGGTTGAAAGTTACCTGTAACTTGTTTCCTTTTCTTTTGAGAAACAAATACTAATAAAACCCGAACACTTAATATTCTTCAACACAATTAAGTAGAATGGCAATTCAAATGACTTTGAGTTGCTTACTAAACCCTCTGCCCCATCATGTGCCTCCCTGAGGGAAATCAAAGGCTAGTGCGCACACATGCACCAGCTGTTGAGCAGTGTATCCTCCAGCCTTGTCTCACTCGATAACTAAAACTGGAAATAAAAAAGCTTATGGGGTTACCTCATTACATTCATCCACAAGGATAAAGAAGAGATCAAATCGGGACATGATGGGAGCTGACAAATTTATATTCTGTTTCAGTGATTTTGATCTGTCATAGTGTCCACTGATTGGGTTTGCTGCTGCCAAAATGGACGTCCGAGCATTCAGAGTAGCCTGACCACAAAAGAAAGAATTTTGACAGATTTAAAGAGACATCAGCCAATAAACATAAAACAAAATGTTTAACCTCACCCATAATTAACTGAATGAAAACCAAAATAATGAGATATCCTTTTTCACATAAACAGGAACTCCTATGTGGTTTTGGTGTTATGAGGCACACACCATTAACACATCAATTTGTTAGAAATTTATCTCACAGCTAAGTACAAGAAGATGTTGTGTTCAACGATGTTTACTACAATTTTGTTCGTAAAAACACTGAAAATGAACCAAATGTCACTCAACAGGAATCTAAAGAATCGAGCTGTGGCATATACAATTGAATATGGGACAGTAATAAAAAACCAAAGTTGATCTACTATGTGCTGGTACAAAGATTGCCAAAATAAAATTATGAAGTTAAACCAGCAAAAATGAAACTCGGTATTATGCTTATTTACGTAAAAAATATTCCTAAAAGGGGCACAAACTCAAAAGATGCCTTTTTTTTCCCTCCTCAAATTCCTTTTTACCCATTAGATACCTCTAAGTATCTACTGTTGCTGGGAGTTGCAGGGAAAGAGTTGTCTTTTCAATTTACCATTGTGTACTGCTTAAATTTTTCTTAACTACCTGAATCTGTAGCTTTTAAAATTTAGAATCTCCCTAGTGTTGGTTATACTATCATACCTATTTTCATTTAAATAATCTGTTAATCAAAATAAATAAATATATACATATATAATCAATCTGTTGATCTTTTTTTGTTACAATTGGTGCATACTTTACCAAAGAAAACAGAAGCTTTGTTCATGGACATTTTCTTCTACTCTCTATCACAGCAATACATTTACACAGTACTCTAAACAACATTTACAGTTTGAACAAATAATTCTCATGGCTGTATTTTTCCATTTTAATCAACAGCATTACATGTTTAAGCAATGAATTTTATCCAGGTGAACTTCTCTAGTACTGCATTAATCTACGAGGCTATGGATGATGCAGCAGAACAGAGGTAGATACACATACCTTCACTCCTGCTTTAGTGATGGATATGGTCTGCTGTTCCATAGCTTCGTGAATAGCAACTTGATCCCTCACGTCCATCTTATCAAATTCATCAATACAACACACACCCTGTAACCAAACAAATCTAGCTAAGAAGCTGTCTTTCAGGCTGGGTGCAATGGCTCATACCTGTAATCCCAGCATTTGGGAAGCCGAGGCAAGAGGATCACTTAATTAAGGCCAGGCATTTGAGGTTACAGTGAGCTATGATTGCCACTGGACTCCACCTTGGGTGACAGAGTGAGACCCTGTCTCTTAAAAAACAACAGCCAGGAAAAGTGGCTCATGCCTGTAATCCCAGTACTTTGGGAGGCCGAGGAAGGCAGATCACCTGAGGTCAGGAGTTTGAGACCAGCCTGGCCAACATGGTGATAACCTGTCTCTACCAAAAATACAAAAATTAGCTGGCCTCGTGGCATATGCCTGTAGTCCCAGCTACTCGGGAGGCTGAGGCAGAAGAATTGCTTGAACCTAGGAGGTGGAGGTTGCAGTGAGCTGAAATTGTGCAACTACTCCAGCCTCTGTCTCAAAAAAACAAAGCAAAACAACAATAACAACTGCCTTTCAGATGGAAAATTACAAGTAAACTCACAAAGTTTGCTGTCACAGGGACTCTTCTATTCTCCAAACAAGTAGAAGATAGGTAAATGAACATTCTTAATTCCCTTTTCTAAGAAAAATAATTCAACAGATCGTACAGCTAGAAAGAACCATACAATTGACTTAAAATAAGAGCATAACTAAAAATATACACTTACTGTACTTTTACTCAACATCAAAACCTTGTGTCAATTCAGGATTGACTTTATACCTACAACTTATACACATCTACCCTTCTAACTAGTCGCAGCAACCACACATGCTCAGGACAGGTAACACACTCTAGAAGCTCAGAACATGCCATTCAATGATGACAATTTTAAATTCTAATTCAAGAAAACTATGAACTATTTACTAAAAAATGCTGGACTTTTTTGTTTTGAGATGGAGTCTCACTCTGTCACCCAGGCTGGAGTGCAGTGGTGCAATCCTGGTTCACTGCAGCTTCTGTCTCCCTGGCTCAAGTGATCCTCCCACCTCAGTAGCTGGGACCACAGGCACCCATCACAATGCCTGGCTAATTTTTGTATTTTTAGTAGAGATGGGTTTCGCCATGTTGGCCAGGCTGATCTTGAACTCTTGACGGCAGGTGATCTGCCCATCTTGGCCTCTCAAAGTATTGGGACTACAGGCGCGAGCCACCGTGGCTGGCTGAGAATGCTGCTTTTAAGGACATCTTTTTAATGGTAACTTATGGGACTTTACTGATAGAATACAGGGCATTCTGACTTCTTTACACTGAAGAGTATAAAATGTTCTTTCTTACATTATCAGCCAACATCAAAGCTCCAGCCTCAATGACAAACTCATGAGATTCTTCATCTCTCACAACAGCTGCTGTTAAGCCAGCAGCACTGGACGCTTTGCCACTGGTATAGACAGCTCTGGGGCTGAACTCCTCCACGTGCCTGTTGAAGGTTAACACATAAAGACTCACTAATATGTGACTATACAGCACCCTTCCCAGGAAAATCAGCAGAAGAGTATAAACTACTCAAGTAACATCCGAGAATGGCATTGAGCTTAAGCAATTCATAAAGACATATGCCACAGACTAAATGGGAAGGCTTATCTCCTTCGGCTTTGCTTTTTTTTTTTTTTTTTTTGAAATGAAGTCACACTCTGCCACCCAGGCTGGAGTGCAGTTGAACAATCTCAGCCCAGTGCAACCTCCACCTCCCAGGTTCAAGCAATTCTCATGCCTCAGTCTCTCGAGTAGCTGGGATTACCAGTGTGTGCCACCACGCCCAGCTAAATTTTGTATTTTCAGTAAAGATGGGGTTTCACCATGTTGGCCAGGCTGGTCTAGAACTCCAGACCTCAAGTGATCCACTACACCTGGCCTCCTTCACCTTTTCAAACAGACTTAAATCCATTCATGTCAAATGGAAGATGAAGTTAATACCTGATAAAAACAATAATTTTTTTAAAAAACTGAGACAAAGTCTTGCTCTGTCATCCAGGCTGGAATGCAGTGGTATCATCTCAGCTCGCTACAACCTCCACCACCCGGGTTCAAGTGATTTTCCTGCCTCAGCTTCCCGAGTATCTGGGATTACAGGTGCCTGCCACCCTGCCCAGCTAACTTTTGTATTTACAGGCATAAGCCACCCCGCCCAGCCTAAAATATCAATTTTAAAAGTCTTTAATAGTAATAAACAATAACAATTATCTAACAGAAGGCCTTCCAATTAAAAATAAAACAGGGCCAGGCACGGTTGCTAACACCTGTAATCTCAGCACTTTGGGAGACCAAGGCAGGTGAATCACCTGAGGTCAAGAGTTCAACACCAGCCTGGTCAACATGGTCAAACCCCATCTCTATTAAAAATACAAAAATTAGCCAGGTGTGGTGGCAGGTGCCTGTAAATCCCAGCTACTGGGGAGCTGAGGCAGGAGAATCATTTGAACCTGGGACGTGGAGGTTGCAGTGAGCTGAGATCACACCACTGCACTCCAGCCTACGTGACAAGAGTGACTCTCTATCAAAGAAACAAACAAAACCAAAATAAAACAAAACTAGATGCAGGGCTTATTCCAGAACTGCAAGATTGATTTAACATCTGAAAATCAATTAACACGCTAAATTAATAAGAGAACTACATGACCATCTAAACAGATGTAGAAAAAGCGTATGACAAAATCCAACACCCTTTCATTATAAAAACCAAACAAACCAGGAATAGACAAGATTTTCCTAAGCCTAATAAATAAAGGGTTTTTTCTTTAATCTGACAAGGGGCATCTATGAAAACCCACAGGTAACATCATATTTAAAGGTGAAAGGCTGAAGGTTTTGCCCCTAATATCAGGAACAAAACATGGATGTCTGCTGTTGCCACTTCTATTCAATATTATACTGATAGCGCTAATCAAGGGCAATTAGGCAAGAAAAAAAGGCAGCCAGATTGGATACTCCAACTATCATTATATACACACCTTATACATAGAAAATGCTATGGAATTCACTAAGACTGTCACATACCACATGATACTGTTACCAGAGGCAACATTGTAGTGTATCTTTTTTTTTTTTTTTGAGAGAGAGAGAGAGAGAATGAAAAGGAAAAAAATCCCTTGTAACATAGGACTACTATCTTAAAATCTAAAACTCAGTTCATGATATGTTCAAAAGAAATGTTTAATCATAAAACTCCAAACCAACTAAAAATGTTCAATATTCTAAAATGGTACTACGTTACAAATTTCCAAAACAAAAGGCAGCTTGATGCATTATAAAGTACACATTTTGCAGGCCACTTTATCTGAATTTTAGTATTCATGGCTCAGTGTCATCTTTCACCTACAAGAAAGTGGGCAAATTTCTCATGGGCTTGGAGAGGTTTTGACTCCCTGAAAAAAAGGGGGTAATACACATGCCTGTCTGGGTACTGCTAGAATAAGACATAACACATACATAGCACTGAGAACGTGGCAGGTGCTCAGAAACTGGAGTTGCTTTTATTTTGGGCCTTAAGTTTCTTAAAAGTTTGAAAGCTACCAAGTATTTATTATAGCTTCTAAAAGTAGGCAAAAATAGTGTTCACGCTGACAAAGTTAGTGTAAAATTCCCTCCGGAAAGTATGTCCTGTTTTAAAACCTTACGAATGTTTGTATTCTTAGTCTCAACAATCTTGTATCTAGCAATTTACCCAGAGGAAACAAACAAAAATGTATATAACATCATGATGTTCACTGTATCTGTATCAGTAATTATTATAACGAACTATCCTGTTAAACTATTTAACAGGCCTAAGAAAATGATTTTGTAAGTTATAGTATACCAACAAAAGGAGACAATTGTGAAAACAAAAACTCATGAGATTTTCCCATGCATAAAGAAACAAGGAAAAAATGTTTAGGGGAAATTAAAATCACAAGTATGTACAATGTGATTTACAACAATGAAAATGCATAATTCACATATTCAAAGACTTTTATACAAAGATATACAAAGACTAAAAAGTTCAATGTGAGATTGGTATTACAGGCAATTTTCCCCTATTCTAAAAAATTGTACAATGTTGCCATATCCTAGCTGAAAGGTAATAATATTTAATCTATGAGAATTATATAGTCACCACAGTCATAATTTATACTCCTAGTAAAGCAATACTAACTGCATTCTTGGTAGCACAGCAAGCCTGGGAACTATGTACACTTTTTCCTGCTATACTATTATCAGGCAAATGCTTACTTGAGAAATTGGCTCTTAGCTGTACTTGGGTCACCAACAATGCAAACATTTATGTCCCCTCGAAGAGAGGTGCCTTCTCCTGTTGTCTTTGGAACGCCACCAAAGAGCATCAGCAAGACACCCCGTTTTACTTCATCATTGCCTGAAATGAAAAGAAACTGTACATGAAAAACTAATTTTTCAACATGAAGTTAAACACTTTCACAGGAAACGATAAAGGCATGTTTACTAACCAAAAGGTAAAGTCAGCTAAAGCAAAGCATAAAACTGCAGCAATAATATCTGGCTCTGATCTTGGTTCTTGCTCTGTGGACTTAGGCACCTAAACCACAGTTCAAATGTTTTCTCCTACACCACAAATGTCACAGATGCCAGTGCTCACCATCCTAAGAGCCTTTACTTGTCCATGAGTCCTACTTCCTACACAAAACCTTACCCAATGCCTTAGCCCTCTCTCCTGATAAATGAACTATGTCCACCAAAGCCTACAACATTTGCTAGTCCTTTTTAATGGCTGTTCTCATAGTTCTGTCAAGAGTTTGAGGAAATGGTTCATAATACTTCTTTTCTAACACCTACAGTGACCAGCACTGAATAAATACATTAACTGAATTCATGTGGATTAAATAAGATGCTGAATACAATTTACAGCTGCTTAGTTCATAAATCCAACAAGGAAAAGTGTAATTTTCTTTAAAAAGAACACTGTGCTATTGAAAGAAACGTTTTTCTGTGGAATTATCGACTCCGTGAACTCCATCAACAAAGTGCTATGCAAATTTACACAAGGCATTCCTTAATGTGGAAAATTGGGCTGAGTGTGGTGGTTCATGCCTGTAATCTGAGCATTCTGGAAGGCCAAGGAGGGAGGATTGCTTGAGCCCAGAAGTTTGAGACCAGTCCAGGCAACATGGTTGAAAACCCCATCCCTAAAAAAAAAAAAATTTTTTTTTTTAATTAGCTTGGCATGGTGGCAGGCATCTGTAGTCCCAGCTAATATGGGGACTGTGGTGGGGAACTGCTTAAGCCCAGGAGGTTGAGGCTGTCATGAGCCATGTTCGCTGCCTGGGCAACACTGCACTCCAGCCTGGGCAACAGAGGGAGACCCTGTCTTAAAAAACAAAACAAAAGAGGTAGAAAATTAAAAACCCATTCCACAAACAAAACTTCTCTGACTAGAAAAAAAGGGCCAGGTACAGTGGCTCACACCTGTAATCCCAGAATTTCGGATGCCAAGGCAGACGGATCACTTGAGGCCAGTAGTTCGAGACCAGCCTGGCCAACATGGCAAAAATCCCATCTCTACTAAAAATACAAAAATTAGTGGGGCATAGGAGTGCGTGCCTGTAATCCCAGCTACTTGGGAGGGCTGAGGCAGGAGAATCACTTGAACCCAGGAGACGGAGGTTGCAGTGAGCCGAGATCACGCCACTACACTCCAGCCGGGGCAAAAAAGCAAGACTCTGTTTCAAAAGCAAAAAAAAAAAAAAAAAAAAATACAAGAGCCAAGTGTGGTGGCCTACACCTGTAATCCCAGCTACTGGGGAGGCTGGAGGTAGAAGGACTGCTTTAGCCCAGGAGGGACTGCTTCAGCCTAGATAACATAGCAAGACCTTGTCTCTTTAAAACACACAAGCACATGCACGCAAAACAACAACAAAAGGCCAGGAGACTAGTCTATCATATTGAAATACACTTAAGTGCAGTTCTGTCACAAGGCCAGGAAATAAGATGACAAAATGACCTTTTTTCTTAAAAAAAAAATTGTGATAAAAATATATAATAAACTCATCATTTTAACCATTTTTCAGTGTATAGTTCAGTGGCAGTCAGTCCATTATGTTGTATAACTATCACCACTATCCCTTTCCAGAACTTTGTCATCATCCGAAATAGCAACTTAACCCATTAAATAACTCATTTCTCCCATTTCTCCAGCCACTGACAACCTCTATCCTACCCTGTCTCTATGAATTTGCATATTACAGGTACCTCATATAAGTGAAATCATGTACCTGTCCTTTTGTAGATGACCTCTTTTAGACTCACTAAAAACTTTCATGGTCTGATTTACGTGCTTTAAGAAATCATTTGTGGCTATTTATAATCACTATTTTGATTTCAAGTTTATGCTATGGATGGAATGGAATTCTTACCATGTATAGTAGGGAACAGGCTAGTACAAAGATTGTGGTATAGATTTTTATCTTGACTCATCTCAAACACTTTCTCCCATTCTTTCACGGTCATTTGGTTCTTAATGCTCTCAGCTGTCTGTTCCTCATCTCTGAGCTCTTTCCCTCCAAACTAAGGGTAGAGAACAAAGAATTATTAGTATAGAAGCAATCAAAACAGCGTAACAGAGAAGAAACTTCATTACAAACACAACATCGCATGGGAAGTCAACCTCACAATTTATTGCCTGTAAATTAAAAAATTATAATAAAATAAATTCCCCAAACTAGTAAGCCCTCAGTTAACGAAGACACTTAAGGGTTTGTCATTTGTTCAGTGAGTGAAAAAGAAAAAAAGCTACCACCACTGTTTTACACCTATATTTAAAACAATCTGGGATTGCGATCCAAGATGGCCGATTAGGAACAGCTCAGGATTGCAGCTCCCAGTGAAAGCGCAGAGGGTGAGTGGACGCCGCATTTCCAGACGGATTTTTATTGCCCACAGACTAGGAGATTCTCAGGCGGAGGAACCCTACAGGTCGCCAGCGTGGCTCTTTCGGCCGGCCCGGCTGTTTTGCTGGCGCCCCGGCGTGGCAGTTCTCTGTACAAAATACACTAGTCTGGGTCTCCTTCTAGCTGGCAAGTGGAGCTTCAGGAAGGCAGAATCGCCCATTCATCTGATTAAAAAGGGGTCTGCAACAGAGAGCCAGGCCAGGAGATTCCCGGGCAAAAAAGTGCCAAGAATATCAGTGCCGCTGTTTCAGCCAGCACAGTGGGTCGCCACACGGGAAATCACACAGATCCCGGCACCTTTTCAACAGGCGACTAGAACACCTGGGAGAGAGTCAATCATTCAACAAAACAAAAAAGGCTCTGAGGCAGGGAGCCAGGTGATCAGGCTCAGCTGGTCCCACCCCCATAAAAAAAAAAACAGCAATTGGAAACGCTCAGGGTTGAGAGTTTCACAGCAAGCACAGCTGAACCCGGGACGGTCCAGCTTTGTGGGGGAGGGGCGTCCGCCATTACCAAGGCACTCCACCACTACGGAGGCAGTCTGCCATTGCTGAGGCAGCTTGCCGTTGCCGAGGCAACCCGCCATTACAGAGAGTCCGCCACTACAGAGGTGAACCACCACTGCTGAGGCAATTCTAACTATACCCATATAAACAGGACTGCAAGGAAGTTCACAAGGCAGCTGGGCGGAGCCCACAGCAGCCCAGCATAGCCTAGGCAGGCAGACAGTGACTAGGCTGCCTCCTTGCTGGGCAGGGCAGCCCTGAAAAAAAAGACAGCAGCACAATGGAAACTCATAAATAAAGCCCTAACTCCCTGGGACAGAACACCTGGGAAATAAGAAGGGGTTTA
>CAUYLG010004354.1:0-25019 GCA_963573385.1 Cacajao melanocephalus | reverse complement strand
GTGTGGCTCCTCCGCCGGGAATCTCCTAGTCTGTGGGCAACAAGAATTCGTCTGAAAGTGCGGCGTCCACTCGCTCTCTGCGCTTTCACTGGGAGCTACAATCCTGAGCTGTTGTTAATCGGCCATCTTGGATCTCTCTCCGGGCAAACTTCTTTCTCACGTTCTTGATCTTCAGCTCTGTGAAATTCCTTCACTTTTTCTTAAGGGTTTCTGGCACAGCAGGAACCTCCTTCTTCTTCTTCTTCTTCTTCTTCTTCTTCTTCTTCTTCTTCTTCTTCTTCTTCTTCTTCTTCTTCTTCTTCTTCTTCTTCTTCTTCTTCTCTTCTACACTGTCCATGGTTCCAGCTGGAAAAAGAGGCTGGTTTTTTTTTTTTTTTGTTTGTTTGTTTGTTTGTTTTTTTTAATGGGAGAATCCTTAGCTAACACATGTTTGTTTGTTTGTTTGTTTTGAGACAGAGTCTCGCTCTGTC
This sequence comes from Cacajao melanocephalus, assembly GCA_963573385.1. Lineage (NCBI taxonomy): Eukaryota > Metazoa > Chordata > Mammalia > Primates > Pitheciidae > Cacajao > Cacajao melanocephalus. The sequence goes on along the minus strand of CAUYLG010004354.1, from coordinate 24,549 downwards.
ACTCAGCCTATAGTGCAGTGGCGCTGTCTTGGCTCACTGCAACCTCTGCCTCCTGGCTTCAAGCAATTCTTCTGCTTCAGCCTCCTGGGTAGCTGGGACTACAGGTGCACACTGCCATGCCTGGCTAATTTTTAGTGTTTTTAGTAGAGACGGGATTTCACCATGTTGGCCAGGGTGGTCTTTATCTCCTGACCTTGTGATCTGCCTGACTCAGCCTCAAAATGCTGGAATTACAGGCGTGAGCCACTGTACCCAGCCCACCCTTGTCTTTGACCAGGAGGAGACATCCTTCAGTTCATGTTTATCTGTTTGATGGAACTGGTCTATTACAAATTCCAAGCACTGGGATATAAATCTCCATTATTTTCTCTATCGGTGTGAGGCAGAGATCCTGGATAGTGTCTGATTTTTCAGATCCAAGTTTTTCTCTTCCATGGGCTTTCCATAGATCTCACTAGAGTGTGAATGGGAGATAGTATAGTAGAGAGTATCAGTATACCTTTTTTATTGTACAAATTAGCCACTGTATTAATCCGTTTTCACATTGATGATAAAGACATTCCTGAGACTGGGCAATTTACGGAAGAAAGAGGTTTAATTGGACTTACAGTTCCATGTGGCTGGGGAAGCCTCACAATCATGGCAGAAGGCAAGGAGGAGCAAGTCACATCTTACATGGATAGCAGCAGGCAAAGAGAGCTTGTGCAGGAAAACTTTGTCTTATAAAGCCATCAGATTTGTGAGACTTATTCACTGTCATGAGAAGAGCACAGGAAAGACCTACCCCCATGATTCAATTATCTCCCACCAGGTCCCTCCCACAACATGTGGGAATTATGGGAGTACAATTCAAAAATTAGATTTGGGTGGGGACACAGAGCCACATATCAGCCTTTATAGTATTATATCTAAAATCCTAGAAAGGAGAATGTGTTGGAGCTCTCAAAATGTGAAGGACAGATATATGTATATATTTTCACCTGGGAAAACAGCCCCTCTACCACCTAAATGACGAAGCCAAACTTTCTTTGCTTAGAACTTTTCCATGAACTTCAAATGGGGATCTGGCATTATAAAGAGATTCAGATTATCTTTAGGACCCATACTCACCATCCATTATTTCCTCCAGACAAACCAATTACTATAGTAATTTTTTAGTATTAATACATATATCTGTATTAATACTTCAGGTGTCCTGAACACATTAATTGCCCCATGTTGTGACCCCTTTCTATATTCTGCTTGTTGCATGCGTAACTAGAGAGGCCCCAGGGCCAACTTCTATCTACCTATTGAAATGTGTAGGTATACATTTGTCAAGATTAAACTGATGGTGATTTTCATATAGTTGTTGCATTCTTAGGACAAAGCTAATGAAACTGTCAAATTGCTTTTCAATACAGACCTATTTATGTTATAACTAGTAAAACTTATCTGTAACAATAATAATATTGCTGTTATTTTTAATAACTAATAAAAATATTACTAGCCTTTATAGTGTTATATCTAAAATGTTGATCTTCATTTTTATGTCTCCCATTGAGAGTCTATTTCTCAATTGGTTTTTAACTCATGTAGGGAGTAGAAGAGTTATTTTTTGGATTATTTTGAACAAAAGGAATCAGTGCAAAATCACAAAATTAGGGAGTAGGGTTTGTTGGAGACCAGGGACTTGAATGCATGACAGTGGTGGGCCAAGAGCCAGGACATGTAGTTTGCAGCCAAACAATAGTCAAGGCTTTAGATTTAATTTTTTTTTGTAATCAAATGGAAGGGAGCATTGGAGGTGTTTCAACAGGGCAGAAACATTTCCAGACATGAGTTTTCCAAAGAATAATCTGACAGCAGGATGTAAATTGACTAAGGACAGGTGAAAGGCGATCATCATTAGGAGAGAAGACACTGAGGAAATAAAGGCAAGAAAGGATGATAATATTGCAGAGGAGTAACCAATAGATGTTGTCAGATGATTCTCTGTTAAGGATGAAGGAAGTAGAGTTGTCAAAATAATAAAGTCACTCAGCCTTGGCAGTTTAAAACAAGAGCAAGCAAACTTTTTCTGTAAAGGGCAGATATATGTATTTTAGGTTTTGTGAGCCATACAATCTCTATGGCAATTATTCAATGCTACCATTGTAGCATGAAAGCCCCAGTAGACAACACAGAAACAAATGACGAGGCTGTGTTTCAATAAAACTTTATTTACTAGAACATCTGGCCTACCATCTGTGATTTGCTGACCCCTGGTTTAGAGGGTTATGGTACCAGTGCTGGTTATTAAATTATTGCCTGTGAGTTCTAAATTCACTCTCTTGTCCCTGCCCAGGGATGCTGTGGCTGAAACTCTGCAGATCATGTTTCTGTTTTGTTAGCTGCTTCCCGTGAGGTCTGGAGTAGGGAGAACGGGCACAGTTCTTCCTGTTTTGCTTGCTGTTTTTGTCAGGAGAACGACAACAATGATTTTTGCACTTGGACACCAAAATGCATTCTGATTTCCAGTTGGTTCTCACATTCCTGAAATGAGGCTGTGATTGAGCTGCCTCAGAAACACCAGCTGGTTGGCACTCTTTCCTCAGAGGTTTGTGTCTCAGCATCACAAGTTTCCTCTTCTGAGCTTCTGAGGCACCAGCACCAACTGGGCAGTGCCCTTTCACCAGATCCAAGATTCTAGGTCCTGATATCCCTGACCTCTACCCAATGCACTGCCAGCCCCAGGAGTGGTAGCTGCTTTCTGCAGTCACATTTACCTCACTGTTTCCTTTGTTTTGTCCTTTCAATCCTCTAATGCCTGTTTAACTTATTCCTCATATTAAATTCTTCCTATTGAAGTAAGTGGTATGGTTTTCATTCTTCTGACTGAACCCTGATCAATACAGAAGTATATTCTGTATAAAATAGGGTTATACCTAGAGATATAGATGGAAAGTACAAGAAGTGTAGTCTTGAAGTCTTGATATGTTGTGTCTATTTTTAGAAATGACAAATTTGAGATCCTGACAAATGGACCACTTACAGAGTTCTTCCTGGCCATTGGATTTTGAATGACAGGGATATGTTTTTCACATGGCAGGGTTGTTTGCATGAGTAGAAAACATTAACTAGGTAAGTATAGCTAGAGTGGAGAAGACAGAAATGGGAATCATCTTCATTTCTGAGAGATAATGAAGAAGAGACAATGAACATGATTTAAAAAAACTATCTTAAAAGCAGAAGGAAGCCTGCAGAATTCAAGAAGCAAAGAGTGAGTTTTAAGGAGAAGATGGTCAGGATAAGCAAATCCTATATGCCTTAAGGTAGATTATTGGTGACTTACCAGAGGGTAGTTTCAATGAAAAAGCAAAGTTAGAACCGGAAGAGTTAGTTGGTGAGAGAAGTGGGATGAGTAAGAGCTATCTATTTTGGGGGGGGGGAGGGAAGGGGGGCTTTTTTTAAGTTAAGACATTTGATGGTAAAAAGAAAGTGAATGACTATGTGGAGATTAATGAATCAAAATAAATCATATTAAAAAATTTCATTGCACTTAAGGAAATTTCTAGGTAGAGAAGAGGTTATCAGTGGTAAGGGATAATGGAATATGCATAGGATAAAGGAGTACGTAAATGGAGAAATGTGGGTGAGGATGAGTGGGATGCAAACTGCAATTGATAGAAAGGTAGGGTACCTCTTTCTCTGAGTTCCAGATAAATTGAGATGTGTGAAGGAGAAAAGCTCAATTTGTTTTGCAAACTGAAACTGCCCTAATTCCTCATCCCTGTGTTAAACAATAACAGGACCAGATAGAGTTTCCAATTCCTCCGCTAAACAGTGCTGAGACCAAGCAACACGAATAGCCGCTTTTTCAGGAAATGCATGCTCATGGTTGATGAGACTGTGGACCACCCTGCCCAGATCCCTCTTCAGGGAAAGTCTTCTGCCCTCTCTGCTGGGAATGCTGCTGGGAGAAAGCCTTTATTCGTCATTCTGCTCAGGGGTTGCTTAGTTGCAGAAAGCTGCTTTGCTCAGGGCACTTCCTTTCAGGCGCAGCCTATGTCCTATAGCATGGCCCAATGTGGGGCATTTCTGGTGGGTCATTTTAAATCCAGAGCTCCCTGGGTTGGGTGTAGGCATGGATTAAGACTGCACCATAGCTTGACTTCTCCCTCTGGGCATTTTTTCATATGTTTGTTGGCCATGTGCATTATTTGAGAACTGTGGGATCTAAGCTATGAGGATTCAAAGGCATAAGAATGATACAATAGACTTTGCGGACATGCAGGAGGAGTAGGAGGTGAGCAAGGGATTAAAGACGACAAATATGGTGCAGTGTACACTGCTCGGGTGATGGGTGCACCAGGATCTCACGAATCTCCACTAAAGAACTTACTCATGTAAGCAAATATCACCTGTACCCCAGTAACTTATGGAAAAATGAAATTAAAAAAGAAAGAAAAAAAGTGCCTTGAGGCACAGCTGGCTATAGGGGCCATTTAGAAACCATTTTTGCTTAGAGGCATAGTGGAGTTAGAGCACAATGCTCAGCGGAGATTAAAAAACTAAGTTCTGATGCTCTAATCTAGAAACTCTGCCACCCCACAGAGAACAACACAGAAGCTCTTGCTAAGCACCTTTTCCATAGTATAACTTGTTCTTGTAAAGAAGTGGCACTTAGTGTTGCAGTGGATCAAGTACATATACATCTGTTAAAAAAAGGACAAACCTGAATTTTAAAATGACACCTTCTTTAGAAAAAGGGTCAGGACAGGTTTTTAAATTACATGCTTGAAAGAAAGTTTACAAAGTGGTTATACAATTTTCACTAAAAATTTGCTTAAAGTTAGTACAATTTCTATTCTCATAATTATGAGCTTTTTGGCTTTTGCACTTCACATCTCTTCATTTTCCCACAGTTATCACTAGGTGTGAGCTTTCCAGTTTCTATGTATTACCCGCTTCAAATCCCGCAACCTCTCTGTATTCGGGGAGGGAGAGTGGGGTGTGCACTGTAAGTGATCCTGGTCTGAAACCTGGGAGTGTTACAGATCAGGCCACTACATCTCATCCCACTTATGACCAATCCAATTTGTTTGAAGCCTTGCACACAACTTCTCTTACCTGTAAAACATGTCACTTTTTGTCTGTGTATGTATTCTCACACTCACTCATTTCACGGCCAGTGAAACATACCTGAGGTTTCAGTTTTCTCTGCAGAAGAGAAGGGTTTCTTTTCTCACCCATCTGTGGGCTCATGGCTGAGGCCTCCATAACAAAAGAAAGATTAACAAGAAAAAAGAGTGCAGATGTACTGATTATAAATTTTACATGACATGGGAGTCTCCAGAAATGAAGACCTAAAGAAAGGAAGAAAGTTGAGCATTTTTATGCTTAGGTTTGGTGAACAGTGGGCAGTCGTTGGGGAAGTGTGATTGGTCAAAGGGAGTCTGATCTAGTGGTAACAAACTGGGGAACTGACCAAGGACTGTTTGTTCAGTTGCTTCTCTGTGTCCTGTGTCTTCAGAGATATGGATGTTTTTTTCCTCTCTAGGTATAGGGAGGTACCACTTGAATGAGGATCTTATGACCTGCCTCATGGGAGAAAGTTCTGAGAAATTCAGAGTGGCCTTTCCACTTCTGCTGTTTTCTCAAGTGCCAAAGTGCCAAATTTTGGGATAGTGTGGCCTGAACCCCATCACCTCATTAAAAAAATAGTTGCTGAAGTCTCTTCTATCTCTAAAGTTTTACTGTTCTATCATTTTAAAATTTTAGCTCAATCCGCAGGATTTAAATTTCAGCATTTCCTTAAAATCTTTACTGGGTGATAACTTCGAGGGTTATACGAGTGTGTGTTGTTTTGGTTCACTGATGAAGCCATGCCTTTAGCTCTTCATTCCATCCAGGTGGGTGTGTGGACAATCCTCTGTTTACGAAAATACCATAGATTATGTTTACAAGATGAATTTGTACCTTTAAAAAATTTTTTGGGGTATGATGTTGTACTTCTGAGTGCCCCATAGTTAAACATTTCACCATTTCCTTCTCTGATTTCTGGGAAGCTCCTAGATTTTTCAAAAGTCATTGTGAAAACCACCCATATCACAAGATATTTTCTATCTTCATCTTCTACCCTTTGACAACTTGCTGAAGAGGAAATAGTCTGTTCAGATTTTACTGCGATTTGGGAGTTCCTGTTTTTCCATCATTCATATTTTTATATTGTGACTTTCATGTTCTTTTTTCCTTTGAAAGTTAGATGGGGTAAAGGGGATTGCCCCTATGAGAATGGATAGGAAGGAATGACTTTATAAACGAAAACAAGCAGTTTTTATTTGTGGCAATGTTATTTGGGGAACATGTTGAATTAGTAACCATCCAAATCTTAGGTTTCTAGAACAAGAATATATATGACACAAGCCTCTCATGTTGTTTCAAAGAAAAAAACTTAAAAAAAGTCATAGATGGGAGTCAAAATGCTTCCTGGACTTAAGTGGCAATTTCAAAATCAGAAATATTTGGATGAAATTTCTCACAAAACGTGGCAGAGAGTTTATAAAGAGTATTGTAATTACTATCTTTTGTCATCGGCTGTCAGTCTTTTAAGAATTTATGATTTTAAGTTGAGCTATGTTGAAAAAAATAAAACAAAACAATGTGGCCGGGCATGGTGGCTCACACCTGTAACCCCAGCACTTTGGGAGGCTGAGGCGGGTGGATCACCTGAGGTCAGGAGTTTGAGACCAGCAAGGCCAACATGGTGAAACCCCATCTCTATTAAAAATATAAAAAAGTAGCCATGGATAGTGGCTCATGTCTCTAATCCCAGCCACTCGGGAGGCTGAGGCTAGAGAATTGCTTGAACCTGGGAGGCAGAGGCTGCAGTGAGCTGAGATCACACCGCTGCACTCCAGCCTAGGTGACAGAGCAAGACCCCCTCTCAAAAAAAAAAGAGAGAGAGAGAGAGGGAGAGAAAAACAAAAAACCCCAACGCAACCTGGTCTTCTTTTTGAGTAAATACAAAAAGAGACAAAAAGCATGTCAATCTCAAAGTCTGTTAGGGCCAGGACACGTCAGGGTTTGGTATAGGGAAGGAGATGAGAGTTTCTGAGCTGTGTAACTGCCCGGGGTGGTGTTTACACGTTTGAAGAGTAAGAGTAAGGTGGGACTACCGCAGGATGGGTGATCCACAGGTTACATCTACGGCAAGAGTAACTCAGGAATGCCTAGGCAGATGCAGAAATCAAATGGAATCTGAAAAGAATGCCTATTCCCCCAAAAGTGAACAACCAGGGTGAGTAAATGTAGATACAAGAGTTGCTTCTGAAAGTTCTAGAGTCTAGAGGAACAGGTAGCCAAAATGAGTTAAAGCTGATGGAAATGTAAATATAGCAAATTATGTGAAAGTGTGCTCATATGGAGGCCCAGACTGAATCTGAGGACAAAGAAGTCACTCAAAATTCTGTGCTCTTGACTTTGGACCTTCAAGTTTCTCCATCCAACTTCTGACATGACAGTGTTTATTTAGCACCTACTCCATGCCTGGCATGGAGAATTCAAACACATTAGACTCAAGATGGGCTTGCCTCTCCTGAGCACTCACAGCTGTGGACCCATCCCACTTCCTGTCTTTTCTGTATCCCTACTGCTGCTTCCTATTTGACCACTCCCTTTTTCTTTTTCACTGGCTTCTTTTTCTCATTTCTTTTCTTTCTAAATTTTCTTTCTTGATACTTAATGCACTCCCAAATAATAATCTATTATTCCAAAAGGGGAATCTCTAGGTACTTGAATATAATTTCATAATTTCCTTTAATCACTTCACACATTATATATAAATTATTCAGTATGTGGGGTATAAAGATGAGTATGATATACACTTATCCATTCATTTATTCATTTATCCAATAATTATGTGTTGAGTGCTTAATAAGTGCCACATATTTTTGGAGAAACTGGTGATACAGAGATCATCAAGATGAGTTTCTTTTCCTCATGAACTCACAGTCCATGAGGAGTAAGACACATAAACACATAAAGTTCCCAGAGGCTTAAGTGAAGAACTGTGAAAGGCCAGAAAATGTGTAAGATTGTATGAGAAACACTTTGTGGCCTAACATCAATCCTTTCTTTATCTTATTTTTCCATAACTTGTCAACTTGATTATATTTAACTTTGCTAAATAGTGCATATCTCCGTATGTGACATTATCTGTGCTTATTTTTTGTCATGGAGTGTGTTATGAGTAAATACAATGAATAGAAACCTATATTTAAGGAAGATGATTTTGAGATGGGCATTGAAGGATGAGTAGGAGTTCAAGTCGTAAGAAAAAAGACAAAAAAAAAAAGGCAAAATTACACAGCATATGCAAGGCATACAAGGATTAAAGAATTTGAGGTGTTCCAATAATGGTGGGAAGTTTTTCGTTGAGGCCATAGGGCACTTGGAAAAGAATGGCAAGAAACTTCTTCTGGAAGAAAAAGAACTGATCGTACTAAGGAAATTGAACCCTATCCTGTGGTCAATGAACAAACATTGTATTCAATGAAGAAGCAGAGGAATGACATCTGTTTCTTTGATGGCAGAGTGAAAATGATAGATTGAAGTGGAGGAGGCTAAAAATTAGGCAACCACTGGAGTGAGGGCCTGGTCTAAAGTAATAGTAGCAGTGGTACAAATGAAGTGACCAATGTGAACAATATCAAAGAGACGGAGTGACAAGACTTTAAGAATCTTTGGGTACAGGCAATAGGGGAGAGAGGAGAGGCAGGCTTTCATCTGGATGGTAGATGACATCCTCATTCCCACATTAGACATTGGATGCATGGGCCTTGGATGAAACTTAGAATCTTGGGTGGGGACCAGGCTAACGCCAGCACATGGGAAGTGAGTCAGCCACAGTTTAACTTCTCTTACGGTTTGCAGTTTGCCATAGACTTCCATTCCTTTATTTGATACTCTATGAATGATGTCACAGGCAATGCATGATCAAGTGTCAAACAGAGAGAGATGGTGGCATGCTATGACATCAAGAATTCTGGGCCCATCTTCTGGGCTGACAGTAAAAGGAGGTGTGAATTTTGGTAACCACTTACTGCCTTGGGACTTCATTTTCTCATCTTTAAAGTTTGTTTCAGGTAGGGTAGGGTGAGGAGTACTCTAGGTGACATTTACGTTTTTTTCAGATATATTAACTTATGAGTAAATTCTCATCTTTCTTCCCCAAGATAGTTTCTCCTTCTGACTAGGTTGTTATTTCTTGGAAGACACAGACTGCTGTGTTCATCTCTGGATCCCAAAACCCGGCATAGGATGTGGGGGTAAAAAGTACAGAGTTAATGTTATTGAGCGAATAACTGAATAAAAGATTTTCCTATTTTATTAATGATACTATATAGCCCATTCTGTCTGCTTCCTGTTATTAAAATCTTGGAGAATTCTGTACCCTGCTTCTTCTTGCGTAACACCCTCACTCCCCCTTGCTCTTGCCTCCTCAATCAGGACACACTTTTTCCCTCTAAATGTCTATTAAATATGGCTTCCTTTTCCACCTCTAGACAGTCACCCAGATTTCCGCACTCCCCCTTAATTGAGACTATTGCAACAATGTGTTTGCTTTCTGTTGTAGTCTCTCCCTCTTAAGCCCACTTCATATGCTACTACCATGTTGAGCTTCCACTGCTTTGAGGATTAAACCCTCAAATGTCTGCAGTGTACATTTACACTCAATGCCAGTCACAATCTGGCTCCAACCTGCATTGACATGAATTCTCCACTTAGCCTGTCACTGGTGATCTTCTAGACACTTGCACGTTGCCATCTCTGTGTGTTTCTATTTGCCATCTCCACTCTCTGGAAAGCTCTCCTCACTACTTAAGTGCAATTGATCAGTCAAGGTCCAGCTTGTTATTTCTCCATCAACCTCCCCTTGAAGTCTTCCCAGGTTATATCTTTGCCCACAGTAATCTGTCTTTCACTCATCTGACAAATAATATCATCACATGTTTATTCGGATACTTCTCATGTTATCGTCTTATTACATGCTTATGTCTCATCACCCCAAGTATCTTGCAAGCTCCCTGGGGTGGGAGGAATATGTCTGAGGTGTCTTTGTATTGCTCGTTGTCTAATGGCCACCATGACAAGAACAACTGCTAACATTGGCTGATCACTTTTGTGTGTTAGACATTGCCAAGCCCTTGATATTCATTATCTCTCTTAATATCTAAAACCGCCCTATGTCATGGGTATGATGACTATCTCCATTCTTCAGATAGGGAAACGAAAGCTTCGAAGTGTTAAGTAATTTGCATTAGGTCACCTATAGATTAAGTCTAGTTTAGTTTTTACACTTACTAGGCACCCCCAAAATAGAATAATTGTCAAGAGATGTGTCTTGGTGTTTTTCCTCTCCAAGTGACTGAAGCAAAGGCGTTGAGAAGGTGGATGGTTTTGAGGTCAGGTATGGAACAGGCTTGAGGAGATTTAGAGGGAGTCAGTAGCAGAGCAGGAGGCCTGTCAGTGAGAGGTAAAAGATTATGAGATGAGGACAATCTGTTTTGGAATCAGTTAGACCCACATCTAGGAATGTAGCAAAATGTAAAATACCTTGGGTCGATAACCTATGAAGATGGAGGAAGTTTAGAACAAGAGTTATGCAAGATAGAACTTATATGTTTGTTTAGCTAGGTTATTTGAGTAGCATGGAAAATTTCCAGTTAGATTTTAAGGAGTAAGCATGTTAGTTAAAATTAAGACAATATTTTGTAATGGGAAAAGTGTAACAATAAACAATATGATTCAGTTACAAGGAGTGGGTTGCATATGACAGTGTAATGCGTCTAGGGCCTAAGAGGCAGTTCAGGCTACATTCTGGGTTCATTCTTGCCCTTGGGAACCATAAAGTGGGAACAATAAACTTACTTTCTATTCAAAATACTTCCCAAGAGTCTCCCAGAACTTCTCAGGGTGGGAAAAGAATAACAGTGGTTGAGATGACTACTGGTTCCAGGGCTCACATGAATCATCTCCTGGACTGGGGGAAGCCTTGTGTCCTTGAAAGGTACAGTGCCCTGGTCTGCTCTGGCATTTGACAAGACACCCAGGCTACAATTCACCAAAGGAGACAATCCTAGGAAGCCAAGTGCCTGTCAGTTTTCTTGCTCTGGAAGCGGAGGAGGCAATGAGGAGCTCTGAGTTCTGGTCACCACCAGAGAGGGACCTCCTGAGGTACAAGGCCAAAGAGCCCTGACATGGGATGGTTGACAGTTAACACTGAACGAGCATTTAAGACTATGTGGAAGAGCAATATTTGGCACTTTAGACACCTTATCTCATTTAAGTTTACACCCCTATGGGAAAATGGCTTGGGGAGATTAAATAGTTTAAGCAAGTTCCCACAGCTAGGAAGTGGCAGAGTGGAGATTCATAGCTAGATATGTTGACTTTCAAGTGCATACATGTTACTTTCTGTTCACCAAGAAAAGTACTCTGCTCCCCTGGACTCTAACTGCAGCTTCGTTATTAACTGGCTATGTGACCTTGGCAGGCCTCTTAACAAGATCTTGACTGAGGTTGCTTCCAACACTGTGAGTCTCTCTCTGATCATATTATCTAATAGAGGAATGGGAAAAAAATCCAAGTGTTAGGTAGAAATGGTGTGCCCAAACTCAATCTGGCCATTTAACCTAAATTTTTCTATCATTGAAATAAGATAATGGGAATGAACGCATCCAAAGAGGAAATTCATGGGAAGTCCAAATTCCCGTGAGCTGGAATTACTGCATTCATGGAGCAGAAAAACAGATTAGCAATGTGGTGATAAACACGCAAAGACCAGCAGACTCTGAACAAACTCACTTATCTGGCCTGTCCTCCATGTCAGCTGGGACAGGCCTGGGATCTTTGGGTCCTTTTGCCTTTGATTTAAAAATGGGTCATCTATTCTCAAGCCAACTGACCCGAGAGCTCAAAAAGAAGGTAATGGAAGATGCACAATATGGTGCGTCTCTTAAAAAATATACAATATTTGTTGTCGTCCTATGGGGGCTGCAGCAGATATTGTACAGAAATCATTACAGTCCTGCGTCACTTCATGATGGAGATACATTCTGAGAAGGGTGTTGTTAGGCAATCTTGTTGTTGTGTGAAAATCATAGAGTGTATTTACACAAATCTAGATGGTATAGCCCACTATATACCTAAGCTATGTGGTGTAGCCTATTGCTTCTAGGCTATAAACCTATACAGCATGTCAGTGTATCTACTACTGTAGGTAACTGTAATGCCATGTATTTGCATATCTAAACATAGAAAAGGTCAGTAAAAATATGGCAAAAAAATTAAAAATGGTACACCCATGTAAGGGCCTTACCATCAGTGGAGCTTTCAGGACTGGAAGTTGCTCTGGGTCAGTAAGTGAGTGAGTGGTGAGTGAAGGTGAGGGCATAGGACATTACTGTGCACTACTGTGGACGTCATCAACACTACACTTAGGCTACACTACATTATGAATTTTTTTTCTTTGATAATAAATTAACCTTAGCTCACTATAACTTTTTAACTTTGAAAACTTTAAATTAAAAAAAGCTTTCTGACTCTTGCAATAACATTTAGCTTAAAACAGAAACACATGGTACAGCTGTATAAGAATATCTTCTTTCTTTATATTATTATTCCACATGCTTTTTTCTATAATTAAAATTTTTATTTATTTATTAAACTATTTTAGTGAAAAACTAAGATAGAAACACACATTATACTAGGCCAACACAGGATCAGGATCATCAATATCACCGTCTTCCACCTCCACATCTTGCCTCACCGGAAGGTCTTCAGGGGCAGTAACACTCATGGAGCTATCATCTCCTATGATAACAATCCCTTCTTCCACATCTCCTGAAGAATCTGCCTGAGGCTCTCTTACCCTTCACTTAGAAAAAAACAAGTAGGAGCACACTCAAATAATAATAAAAAGTATAGTAAATACATAAACCAATAACATGGTCACATATTACCTCAATCAAGTATTTATGTACTGTACATGATTGTATGTGCTAGGTGTTTATATGACTGCGTAGTTTTGTTTATACCAGCATCACCACAAATACGTGAGTAATGCATTACACTATGATGTGACAATGGTTATGATGTCACTAAGTGATAGAAAGCTTTCAGCTCTGTTATAATCTTAGGTGACCACTGTCATATATGCGGTCATTGCCAGAGACATCATTAAATGGTGCATGATTGTAGTTGCAAGAGGTGCCGAGGCTGCAATGGGAGAGGATAGCCAATGGCCGCAGTGGCTTTCTTTTACAAGTTTGAATTAGTTTTATCTAAAGTTAAGGTAATTAAAAAAAGGGTTGATGTGCTGACACATGCTACAACATGAAGGAGGCTCGAGCACTTTGAAAATGGAGTGATCTATTTGAAACACGTAACCCTTAACTGGCACTAGGAAGCTCACAGTCCATGGTAGCTATGCCAGTAGATCTCATCATTGTTGTTACTACTTCTAATAGTGAGAATGTATATGGCAGGACCTTTCCCACAGTGTCTTGCCCAGGGTAGGCTCAGTAAAATGTTGGTACCACTTTCTCTAGTGAGAATTGTGTTATTTTCCTTTTCATTAGAGAAATATTACAAGTGAAAAACCATTTGTGCTAGCAAAGCAGGCAATTCAAAACTCACTCCCCTCACATTCATTCACCCAACTGAAATAGAGACATTATTAAAATAATTCCGAGAATTCAATTTCAATAGATAATTTTTCCCTCTCCAAGAAATTACTGAAAACACATTTGGCCTCCTTGTCCTGAAGTGGCCTTGGTTAAGGAACTTTATCCAGATCTGAGGACAAACAGGCATTCTCATCCTAGTTATGAAGTTACAGAAATCATCTGTTTGCTTCATCTGCAAATTTATGTTGTTTTCCTTTAGAAGGTTTTCTGTTGTAGGCCACATGGTTTCTGATTTAGTCAAGTTCCAGTTTCTTAATCATTCAGAAACTCTTAATTCAACCAGACAAAGTCAATCATTTGGAAAGCCTCCTCCTTTCTCCTCAGCAAAATCCCAAAGCTTTCATTGATTTTATTGTGGATCACTTATTCTGCCACTTCATGGAATAAGTCTACAAAAGACTTGATCTGGGAAACGTGACAGTTAAGACGTTTGTTTTCCAGTTTCAATCTAGACTTTTCTTATATTTGTATTTCTAATCCAGAAATCACATATTTTTCTCTTTAGGGGAGAGAGGCCTGCTTTCATAGATTTTTACAAGGGAGTTCAGAAAAGTCAGGTGAAACCATATGACATATTTAGATACTCAGAGGACAGAATATGAAATAAACATGTGTACCTAGAATGTACAGTGCCAGGGCTGACTGCCATATCAATGCTTATTTATTATTGCTGCCAGAAGTCTGATATCAGTAGATGTGGTCATCTGAGGTGTTGAAGGTAATTTGAAGGAAAGAAAGCAAGCAAAGACTGGTATGACTGACTTACAGAACCTTTGGAGATTTTATTGATCTCTGGATGTTTCACTAGACAGTATGGGGACAAGGGTCAGGGGCAACTCCATCCCAGCTCTAAGTAGACAAAATGAACAGAAAATACTTTCTCCTACTTTATCACACTGGCCCCATCCTTCACTGGGCTGTTGGTTCTGTGAAATCCCCTCTTTTGAGCTTGTGATTTCTTGGCATCTTTTGTCATTTGATGTGTTTCTTCCCACGTGTCTAGCCTTAACAGATTAAAGACATCAGATAAGGAAACATGCATCTTTATTTTTCCCTATCTTCATCTTTCCCCTACTCCTTACTCACAGGGCTATGATTAGTGACACACAAAGATGTCAGTCCCTAGAACTCAGTAGCGAAAGAAAAGAAACCACAGAGAAGTTGTGTAAACAGAGGCAAAGAGCCATTTCACTTTCAGGAAAGTATCTTGCACAAAGAGGCATCAGGGAGGGAATAGTTTTGAACATCTCCCATTTTTAAACTAATTACTCAGCATAGTTGATCTTAATTGAGACAGCTTGAATTTTCCTGACACTAGTGATTCTTCATTTGACTTGAATCTTTCTTTCTTCCTATTCCCAGTGACAATAACCTCATTTGGAATCTTACCTTAGGGCTTAAATTGGTCCATTAACCCCTATCTACTTCTCTTGACTCTGGTCTTTAATTCATGTACAATAAGGTTATGTTAAAATTCCCAGAATATAATTTTCATTAGGCTATCGTTCTTGCTATTTATGAACTAATAATAGAGTCCTGTTTTTTCTGCTTGTGAGCCTAGAATGAATCTTCAACATCCAGACACTTAGCCCTAGCATTCAAGTTTCACCATAATCTGGTACCAAGTGTCTTTCTAGACTTTTTCCTCATTACTTTTTCTAAACTTCGAAAAGCCTTCTCTGCAGCAAATTGATTTAATCATCATACCTTGCCTCTCCTCTCCCTACCCTGTGCTTGCCCAGCCACAACCCCTAGTGAACTCTGGCACCATCAAGCTACTGACATTTAGTATCTCTAGGAACAAAAACACCTTACTCAATGAGACCTGTCGTGAAAACCTCAGGGCATTAAAAAGCTTCAATTATACCCATTCATTCATGCGCCCATTTATTCACTCATTTAGTATCAGTTTTATCTTAAGCCTCTTTGAACAACTAAACCCAGTGGACATCAAGACACATTAGACATGGTGCCTGACCTGAAGAACAAATATGTGTGCCTCAGTGTCATAGATGGAGGTGCACAGGGAATGAGTGAATCTTCCAGAGAGGGAGAAATCAGGGAGAAAGAGTTTGAAAAGGAAGGTAACATTTGAGCTGACTCTTGGGATATGAGCCAGTGTTCTTCTGAAGATTATGGGAAGGAGAGTCTGGCTGGAATGGATGTGAGGACTGACAGAGAGCAGCTACAGGAGAGGAAGTTGTTGCAATAGGCAGTAATCAGATCTCAGTGGGCCCCTGTTACATGTTATATTAAGAAGTTTGGATTTTATTCCAGGAACAATGGGGAACCACTGATAGGCTAATCTAGCAATCTATATTTCTGGCTTGGGCACCTATGTGAAGGATGCTGCTATTCACACAAAGAACAACGTAGGTTGGAAGCACATTTCAGGGGACTAATAGCTCTGTTTTGTATCTGTTAAGTTTGAAGGGTCAGTGGAACTGCACATGGCAGTTACGTGCTCAGGAGAATCTGGGCCAGAGACTTAAATCTGAGGATAAATAGCCTGTTATGTTAATGTCTTGGGAGTTTGAGCTGGATTTGAGGGTATGGGAAGTGCTGGCCCTTGTAGTGTAAGCATGGAGCTAAGAGTGATCCAAGAAACTGTTTGCAAAAGGAGAGTGGCATTGGATTTTCTCTGAGGTCTCTTTCTGCTCTAAAATGTTATGATTCCATGATTAATTTGCTAAATAAATTAATAGTGCAAACAGTATTTAAAGAGGAATGTTTAAATTACTTATGAGAACAAACTTTTTAAGTGCCCTCAAGCATCATAAAAACATCCACTCCATAGACATAATTGATACAGCAATTATAAATCTTTCTTAGCTGTTCACTCAAGCAGATTTCCGAAAAACTATGTTTGGCCACATTCTATTTACCTAGAACAAGTTCTTGTTTGTATTTCAAAGCCATCAAACTTCATTTCTTTACACAACATGTTTCAGCCTGGCCAGGCCCCCAGTAGGGTTGAATTATTAAAGTTTTATAATATGTGCAAGATCAAGTCTGATGGATTGGTTTTTCTCTGGAGAAATGCCTATCTTCTTCTTAATTTGGGACACAGCTGTTAGAATTGCAGACTTCATCAAAAATGGCAACATATAACTCAGACAGTTCACAGAAACATTTCCTCTCAATTGGCATGGTCTTTGAGGACAAACCACACTCTAAAATGTTTGTATAACAGGAAAATGTGGTGTCAAGATGATCAAAACAAGATAGGAAATGATATATTTTCAATTTGCATATATTATTTAAAAATACCAGACAGTACACATACAAAGTAAGAACGCAACATTTAAGGGAGACAGCCCTGATAAAAATGCAGGCAGATTAAATGCACATGTGATTGATAGACCCAACATTAGTGATAATAAATTTGATTATTCTTTTCGGATTGGGGAGAACATCAGCAATGCTCCCTACCACAGCAAAAGCAGATGAAATCTGTTATTCTTATCATTCTTTGGTCATTTTATACTTAGATGAAATGTGTGAGTTAGCCATGCTGAGACTTAGCTTCCTTAGCTGTGAAGTGAAGAACATCAAGCAGAGTCTTGGAGAAACCAGATGGCACATGCAAACTAGGTCTTTAAAGGAGAGTTTAATTAGAGACTATTTACAGAAATGTGGGTAGAATTCCAGAAAATTCTTAGGGGTAGCAGAAGCAAGGATCCTGCCGGTAAGCTCTATATAGGAGTTAATTGACATGCTCTGTGACCACAGAGGTGGGATGTGATCAATCTGTGATAACCTGGGAGGGAGAGAGCTAGAGAGCTCACCCTGCTGTCACTCTTCACATCTCCTGTTATTGCCTCTATTGGCCAAATCCAACTGGAAGGCAGAGATCAAGGGAGCCAGTGGAGGCACTCTATAGAGACCCACTTTCCATGGCAGACAGCAGGGCAAGGCAGGAAGGAGGGTGAATTTAGAGGGTCATGGGGAAGATATCCACCATGGCAGATAGTAGAAGTATCAACCTTACGGTGGTTGTGAAAATTAGGGAAGAGTGGAGAAGACGGGATTAGCACAGAACTTGACTCATAGTAAGCCCTTGGCTTTACAGCCGAGGGTAGTGATGCATGCCTGTTGTCCCAACTACACAAGGCTGAGGTGGAAGGGTCGCTTGGGTCCAGGAGTTTGAGGCTGTGATGCACCATGATCATACCTGTGAATAGCCACAGCACTCCGGTTTGGGCAACATAGTGAGAGCCCATCTTTAAATAAATAAATATTAGCATTTAATATTATTTTTATTAACAGAGGCATTCAGTTGTGTCACTTATGACATATTTGATTTTCCCTTGCAGGCAAGAAGGAGCCAGTTGTGCTACAGCTGGTGTCTCTGGGGTGCGAGCTAGACTGAGTGTGGAGGGCTGGCCCGTGTAATGTGAACATAAAGCTAAGACTCAGCCAAGGAAGAGGTACTATATTAGTTTCCTATTACTACTGTTACAAATAACACAAATTAAGTGGCTTAAAAAGAACACAAATTAATTTTCTTAGAGTCCTGGAGGTCATAAGTACAAAGTCAGTTTCACCAGGCTAATGTTTCTTTTATAGGCTTCAGGGGAGAATCTATTTTCTTGCCTTTTCCGGTTTCTGGTGGTGGCCAGAATTCCTTGGCTTGTGGCCCCTTTTTTCCATCTTCAGAGTGCATCACTCCAGCCTCTGCTTCCATCCTGACATGGCCTTCTCTCTTACTCTGACCATATGGCCCATCTTTTTATAATGACTTGTGATTACATTTAGGGACTACTTGGATAATCCAAGATCATCCTCCTACCTCAAGATCCTTATCTTAGTCACGTCTGCAAAGTCCCTTTACCAAGTTAAGATAACGTAACAATTTCTAGAGATTAGGATGTGGATAGGTTTGGGGTGAGGGAGGGCATCATTTAGCCTACCACAGGTGGATTCAGGACTTCTGGATCTAAGTGGAATTCACCTCACTTGCTGTGTGATTAAATAGCTGCTCCTGAAGATTCCTGTAGTATCCAACATCATAGTCTTAGACTGAATTTCCTATACAATGAGAGTCCAGAGCAAGGGTTTATGTGCAGGTAGTTTATTTTGGAAGTAGTCTCTGATAACATGAATGATGGATTTAGAAAAAACGGAAAGGAGAGGAAGCCAATTCAAGGACACGTTATTGGCTTGATCATCAATGTAGGCAGGTAGAGCTCAACACAGAAGGTATTCCAGAGTAGTCTGTCGGAGACAGCAGGGCTGGTGGGAGAACACTAGTTTTATTAGTGGTTGACCAAGAGTTGCCCTACAGGGTGCTAAATTGCTTGCACTTTGAACCTGCCCATTGACAAGTCCAGGAAGTTTCCTTAAGGTGTTCCATGATACATCATAAGTCCCAGGGGTGAAAGCTAGAGACATATGAGCAGCTAAGTTCAGCAAATCTGGTTTAACCCCAAACCAACTGGTTTCTGCCACAGTGCCTAGGAAGAGTGGTACAGAAGAACACAAGATGGGGCACAAAAGATGTCTAGTATAGTCAGCACGGCTAATGGTAGAGGCAGAATAATCTTGGATTGGAATTGATAAATGTGGCTCATTGTGCAGTACTATAGAAGATGCTGGAATTATTTGAAAATTTTGCCCAAGTTCACTCTTTTCTTAGGGAGAACATTGGGTCCATGATATGCGGTTACAAAAGAAAGCTCAGAAGTGCTTGCAACAGCCTGAAATGCAAGCTTCCTTGGAAAATCTACTCATGGTTTGCTTTATAGTCTGGTGGAGAAAGCCAATGTAAACATAAAATAAAAGATAATACAGAAATAATTAAATATTTTCAAGTGTTCTGATGTTCATGTACTTAGTCTGCGAGTCAGGAAATCTTTCCTTGAGAAATTATAATTAAGTTGAGACTTGAAGAATAAGTAGGAGTTTCGTAAGTGAATAATGGGAACAGCATTCTAGGCAGAGGAGCAGCCTGTGAGAAGTGTCTGAGTCAGAACAGAGCACAGCAAGCTCAAGGGACTGAGAGAATCCAGCATAGCGGGAGTAAGGAGGAAAGTCACAAGAAGAAACTGAAAAAGTGAAAGATAGTGACACAGAAAGATTATGCAGAGTCTCATGGGCCAATGCAGATTTTAAACTACATCTTGGGAAGTCATTGAAGATTAAAAAAAAATAAATTGGAGACTCACAATATTAAATTTACATGTTTGAAAGGTCAATTGGTAGAGCCGACAGGATACAGGAATGAATGCAGGGAGAAACGCAGGTGAGTCACAGTGAGAGATAATGATTGATATACTGAGGACACAAGTATCACTGTAATTACAGCTGAGCCAATCATTTATGAATTCGAAGGTATACCAGAATGGAAGTGACCTGTGCCCAGGAGGTATTTTATAACTTCTGAAAAAACTGAGACATCTCACTTCAGATAATGGACAATAGGTAGGTCAGCAAAGACAAACTAGTCACCAGTAAGGCTGCAGCTTGAATAGAAAAAAAGGGGCTGCAGATCTTGGCTCAAAATACAGAGAAACTTTTTAACAGTTGGAACTTCCTTCAAGTGAAATAGGCCCAGAAACTAAGCACATTGGGAACATTCCAGCAGAGGCTGGCTGACTAAATATGGTGAAGAGATTTCTGTATTTGGATTCTAAGATCCTTTTCAGAGACAGTTCTGGGATATGTTCTTGACTGGGTAACTCTCTGCACAAAGCAGGAGCTCCAAAAGCTATTCAGATCAATCAATCCATCGATCAATCAATCAATCAATCAACATTTTAGTCGATTTAAGTTTAATATGCTTTCCTAAAGGCAAGCTTTAATAACGTGAAGAAAAGGATTATGCTATGGGATACCTGAGGTATATAAAGACAGGTATTCACAGAGGTTAGATTATACATTATGGAAACCGAGAAAGAGAAAGAAGATGAGGAAAGAGAGAGAAAGAAAAGAAAAAAGAAAAGAAAGAAAGAGAGAAACCAAGAAAGAAAGAAAAGAAGGAACAAAGGAAGGGAGGGAAGGAAGGAGTAAGGGAGGAAGGAAGGAGTGAGGGGGAAAGGAAGGAAGGAATGAACGAACGAAAGGAGGGAGGAAGCAAGCAAGCTGAGAAAGATGATCCAGAACAAGAAAGGTTGAAGGGAGTTTCTGGATTAACGTTATTCTAGACCAGGGTTTCTCAATCCTATTAGCATATTGGTTTGGATAACTTTGTTGATAGGAGTGGGAAGGTGGGTTGTATGTATTGTAAAGTGTTAATGGCATCCCTGATCTCTCCACACTAGATGCCAGTAGAAGCCTTGCTCCTTTCACCTCCCCCCAGAGATGTGCCAACGAAAAATGTCCCCTGGGAAGGCAAAACCACTCATTGTTAACAACCATTGTTCTAGACCTTGTATATTTTGGGTGCCATCAGAAGAAACATAGACAAATTACAAAGCCTGAAAAAGATTATTATTTTTTTCTTTTTTCAACCTCATTTTACAGGTAACCAACGCACCATTTGGATGACTGGTTTTTAAACTTCAAAAATATTTAATTTACTTGCAGATAGTTTTGATTCATTGTAGTTTGATTCAAACAACAAGAGAGACATTTTGTTACAACTTGTCTTCTATCTGAGCCAAAATGTTTCATGGGTGGAAAATAAGTCAAGTTGAAAAACAAGTTGAGTCAGTAGGACACCAGAACTGTGTGTGAGTAGACTTTTATGCAAATTCATCTGCATTTTGCCACTAAAAGAGAAACATTAAGAAGATGAAAAGATTGGCACTGATGAAATAAATTATGCATTTTTTTCTTCATTTTCTATAGGCCAGAAAGAATTTAAGTGATTTTCCATGATGTAGAAGAGCAACTCCTATTCGCAAATTATCAAATCACCCGTTCTTTTTCTTTCAAAAGACTGATGTAGCCATAACTGGAGATTTCTTTCATTGCAGTATTGTCTACATCCTCCTCCATTTGATTTTCAACACCTTAGCTGAAGGAATAATTTTTTCAACATGCAAATCTGATCAGACTTTAAAACTTATTGTCTTCCCTTTGCTCTTAGGCTAAAGACCATAATCCTTATCAAGGCCCCTGCTAGCTTCTCCCATCAAATCTTAAACCATGTATCCCTATTACATGTGCTTTGGCCACACCAGTTTTGTCTCAGTTCTTGGCTATTCCCTATTTCATCCCTTCACAGTGCTTTGCATATGTTGTATGCTTTGCCTGGGAACCTTTTCACAGCTTTTTGAACTTGGTGAACTTACTCTCACTCTTCAGATCCTGGCTTAAGTAACTTTTCTGTAGTGAAATCTCACTAACCAACTTCCACCAAACATATAAACAAAGAAACACCTCATCATTAAATCATCTCATAGCACCATATGTCTTTGCTTCATAGCCTTAATCACATTTGTAACTTTATATTTATACAGGTGTTTGTTTGATTAATGTTCAACCCTTCCACTTAGGTGCTCTCTTGATGAAGCAGGAATGACATTCATTTGTTTTACCATTGTAACCTCTGCACTTAACATAGTAGATTCTCAATGAATATTTGTCAACTTCGTAAATTAATTAATTATCCAAAATGGAGTCATAGGTGACTTTCTACATTGGAGTTCAGCAAACTGTGGCCCACTGGCCTGTGGCTTGCTTTTGTAAAAAAATCTATTGAGACACAGCCATACCTATTTGCTTACTGTTTCCTGTGGCTGATTTTGCTGTACAAAGGCAGCATCAAGTGGCTGTGACACAGATGATATTGCCTGTAAAGCCTAAAAACTTACTATCTAGCTCTTTACAGAAAAAGTTTGTCAACTCCCAATCTAAATTGTTTATTTCTTGTATGGTTTATTCACCAAGTTGCCATATCACTTAATCCCAGGAAGAGATGAAATAAAAGTAGCATAATATGTATATTTTTTCATTGTCAAAGTATTTAATGATAGCAAACCCTCAATGAGCACTTGCTGTGTCACTTAGCCATTGAGCTAAGCATGTTACCTACGTTATTTTATGAAACCCTGACAAGGCCCCATTTTACTTGAAAAAGAAAGTACTCAGCTTACTGTTATTTCCCAGAATCATGAAGCTGATATAGAGAAATGTAGACCAGCATCAGCTTTCTGTTTGTTTGATTTCATTATTAACTGGATGCTGGGGAGACTGGCACATGGTGGTGATTTATGTTTGAAATGTTTCAGGGCCTACATTCCCTCAGACTCTCCAAAAGGCGGAAGTGAATGGGCTAATGTAGTACAGGATGGAGTAGTAGTGGGGTCCTTGGTGTATTAGTCCATTTTCTCGCTGCTAATAAAGACATACCCAAGACTGGGTAATTTATAAAGAAAAAGAGGTTTAATGGACTCGCAGTTCCGCGTGGCTGGGGAGGCCTCACAATCATGGCAGAAGGAAAAAGGCATATCTTACGTGACAACAGTCAAGAGACAATGAGAGCCAAACAAAAAGGGAAATCCTTTATAAAACCATCGGATCTCATGGGACTTATTCACTACCATGAGAACAGTATGGGGGAAACTGCCCACCATAATCCAATGATCTCTCACTAGGTCTCTCTCACACACGTGGGAGTTGTGGGGGCTACAGTTCAAGATGAGATTGGGTGAGGATACAGCCAAACTATATCACCTGGAAAGTCATAGAAACCTATTGTGGCTCTTATTTTATTATGGTGGGTTTGAGCATGCTACCATATGGCAGGGTTCTTGGTGGCAAAAGGGAAAATTGACTAGGAAGAATCAAATTGAGAAATTGCTGGGGAAATAGAAGAGAGGGCAACGAAAGCATCCATAGGGCACTCATAGGTTCCAAGAGTCTAAACAGCCTGAAGAGGTCAGATTTGGCAGTGAGGAAATGACAGGCAAGGGACTTGGGAAGTCAAACTGGAGGCTTGAAAACCCAGAATAGGAAACTTGGAAATGAAAGTAAGAAGGCAGAGTCCATACGACATAGGTTTGAGAACCCTAAACAAAGAATCTGGGCAACCAAATACTGGGATGAAGGCAAAAGGTCTGAGAGGATAGCTACAGGGGCAGAAGTGAGAATGCAGCTTGCTGGGAACTTTGCATTCTGAGGACCCCTTGCCCAGGGCCAGAACCAGACTCTCAGAATGCAAGACCCCAATTCTGATGGTAGAGGCAATTTTGTCTACCTGGCTACTTAGGGGAGGAAGAGAAGGCAATTCTTGACAGGTGCTAAAAAAACTAAGTCTCCAAGTTTAATGTCTCTCTGGGCCAACTGGCTTTATCTTTCCCTTCATACCTGTTCTTCTTTCTCTCTTCTGTATTTCTGATATGTGCCTCAACTACCCAAGTTTGGTTTACTGACACCATTTTTAACTCCTTCTCTTTCAGTAACCCACAAGACCCCACCAGCACTTGCCAACACAACCAGAATATTATGCATCCTACTCATGTTTCCTGGTCATGGCCAAGTTCCCTTTTCCCAGTTCCTTTTCTCACATCATTGGCATTGCCTGGAATGGTTTTACCCAATGTTGCCACCTGAAAAAATACGAAGTTATCTGACAAGGCCAACCCAAATGTCACATTCTCTCAGTAGCATTTTCAGACTTCCCCAACCTTAGGGAAGAATCAACTACATATTTTCTTTTTTTTTTTTTTTTCTTTTTTTTCTTTTTTTTATTTTTTATTTTTTTTTATTGTATTTTAGGTTTTGGGGTACATGTGAAGAACATGCAAGATTGTTGCATAGGTACACACGTGGCAGTGTGATTTGCTGCTTTCCTCCCCTTCACCTATATCTAGCTTTTCTTCCCATGCATGGAACTACATATTTTCTATGCTCATAGCATTTCTTACACAGAACTTTTGTAAAGGATTTA
>CAUYLG010004351.1:0-19950 GCA_963573385.1 Cacajao melanocephalus | reverse complement strand
GCACAATTATTGGCATAAAAGAGGTTTTTAATACCCATTTTTAGACTGCATTCTAGCCTGGGCAATAGAACAAGAATCCTGTTCTCTCTCCCTCTTTCTCTTCCTCTTTCATTCTCTCTTACATTCTTTTTTTTCTTTCTTTCACTCTCATTTTCTTTCCTCTCTTTTTCTTTCTTTCAAAAAAATTTTAAAAATTTAAAAAAAATTAAAAAAAAAAAAACCCACAATGAGACAGCACTCCACTGTGCCAGAATTTCTAAAAATAAAAAGACTACTGATTCCAAGTAGAAATAAGAATATAGAATATTAAGATCTCTCATACTCTATTAATTAGACTGTAAATTGGTACAACCAATATGGAAAATCATATGACATCTACTAAATTTGAGTATCTCCATATCCGAAGACCTGGAAATTCCATCTCTACATATATACCCAAAAGAAATCCATGCACATGTGCTCCAAGAGTCCGGAAGCACCATTCCACCCAATGTCCATCAGTAGCAGAATGGATAAATTATGGTACAGTATATTCATATAATGGATTATTATCCAGCAATGGAAATAAACCACAGCTTCATGAAATTTATATAATGTTGAGGGAAAAACAACCACACACACAAAAAAAACATATTCTATACTTCCATTACATAGTTTAAAAGTTCCATTACATGGCCAGGTAAAACCAAACCATGTTGTTTAGGGATACACACTTGTAAAGACAAGCAAGGAGGTGCTTATCAGAAAATCAGATTAGTGATTACCTTTGGTGATGAAGACAAAAAGGGCAGCAATTGGAAGAAGGCACAAGGAGGACTAAAGAAGCAGTACTGGCAAAACTAGATTTCTTGAGCTGGTTAATAGTTAAGTGGTTGTTTATATTATGAAAATTTGGCTGGGTGCAGTGGCTCACACCTGTAACCCCACCACTTTGGGAGGCCAAGGCAGACAGATCACCTGAGGTCAGGAGTTCAAGACCAGCCTGGCCAACATGAAAAACCCAGTGTCTACTAAAAAAATACAAAAATTAGGAAGGCATAGTGGTGGGCGCCTGTAATCCCAGCTACATGGGAGGCTAAGGCAGGAGAATAGCTTGATCCCAGAAGGTGGAGGTTGCAGTGAGCCGAGATGACACCATTGCACTTCAGCCTGGGTGACAGAGCGAGACTCCATCTCAAAAAAAAAAAAAAAAGAAAAGAAAATTCACTGAGCTCTATTTTTTGTTTTGTATACTCTAGATGTATTACATTTCAATCAAAAAGTTTAAAAGAGCACATTCAAATAAAATCTTTAAAAAATATTTATATTATGCTTCTACGATGTTTAACACTAAAGTTTAACACTATAAAGTCCTTCAGGTTAGTACTGTAAAAGTTCATAAAATCATAAAAGGAACTTTTTCCAATTATACGTGTGCTGTTCTCTCAGTATCAAGAAGCCAACATTACTCCAGAAGGAGCTATGTAAATTCTGCTAATCTATACTCTAAAACCTTAGTCCTATAGATGTTACCATTCTATAGTTAAATACTGTTTCTTCAGAATAATTGGTATAACAAGAAAAAATCACAACCAAACCAGCCTATTTATTGTCACAGCTGTGATACTACTATAAGTACTTAAAACAATTATATTTCAAGTGGATGCAGGTTTGATCTCTCTTTGGTATTATTATTTATTTATAAATTTAATGTACCGCAATACAGTTTCTCTCATATCCTTTCTCCATCTGATGGTGGAAAAATGTTTCTATTTGTGTACATTTTCCATTTAGATAAACATGTTACCTCTTGAATAGCATCTTAGAGTCACAAATAACCTGAGGTTCATTTAGGGAATAAACAATGAAAGATAAGAGCACATTACAGGTTAACATGCCTAATAATTTCCCAGAGTCAACCTTTCTGTGACTGATAAACAAAACTGACAGAACAAAATGCCACATTTTGGCAATTTATTACTTTAGAAAGATAATTATATAATAGGTATTTGGTAGTCACAAGGCATTAAGAATACTTACAAATCGGCTCACTTGGTGGCTCTCGCCTGTAATCCCAGCACTTTGGGAGGCTGAGGTGGGCAGATCACTTGAGGTCAGGAGTTCAAGACCAGCCTGACCTACATGGTGAAACCCCATTTCTACTAAAAAATACAAAGATTAGCCAGGCATGGTGGCGTGAGCCTGTAGTCCCAGCTACTTGGGAGGCTGAGGCAGGTGAATCACTTGAACCTGGGAGGTAGAGGTTACAGTGAGCCGAGATCACACCACTGCACTCTAGCCTGGGCAACAGAGCTAGATTCCATCTCAAAAAAACAAAAACAAAAACAAAAAAACAACGAATACCTACAATCAATAAGTAGCACATAAATTTTAAAAATAAAAAAAGTTACAAAAAATAATTAACAGAAAAAGCCAGTAACATATGACAATATGCTAAACAATAATAAAGAATGTTAATTAAAATATGGTAACACTTTCCTGCCATTTGGCAAATATGAAAAAGATCAAGAAGACCCAAAATGGCTGGGCACAGTGGTGCATACCTGTAATCCTAGCACTTTGCAGGACCAAGGTGACAGGATCACTTGAGCCCAGGAGTTTGAGACCAGCCTGGGCAACACAGCAAGACCCTGCCTCTAAAAAAAATTGTTTTAATTAGCGAGGTGTAGCATGCCTGTAGTCCCAGCTACTCAAGAGGCTGAGCTGGGAGGATCACTTGAGCCCAGGAGGTTGAGGGTGCAGTGAGCTGGGCCACAGAGCGAGACCCTGCCTCAAAACAAACAAACACACAAAAAAAACACCCAACGTTGATTGGGAGATGAAAAAATAAAAATACTTCTATTTTGACAGTAAGAGTATAAATTGGTAGAAATTTTTTGGAATGCAACTTGACAGTATCTACAAAATTTTAAACATATATATTAAAATGTACCCTAATATCCAACAATGCTGTTTTTAAATCTACCCCATGAAAATATTAGTATAAGTATATAAATAGATATCCTTATATTTACAAGGATAGTTATTATAGCTCCAACAAGGAAGATTGAGTAAGTAAATTTTGGTATATACATATAATGGAGTATCATGCACTCAGTTTAAAATGCAGAAAATCTCTGTGTACCAATTTGGAGAGATATTCTATTAAGCAATGAAAATAAGTTGCAGAAAAAATATATAACAATTCATTTTGTTTTTGAAAAAAACTCTCATATGTATATATGTAAGCATAGAGAAAAAGCCTGCAAGCACACACAGCAAACTCTTCACAATGGTAATCTCTGGAGGGGAGGAGAGTTTTGATTTGGAGATAAGGAATATCTTGTTTTACTTAATACCGTCTACTGTTTGTATTCATTTCAATGAGAATATATTCATTTTCATTTTAAAAGAAAGTATGTAAATATAACATTTTTGGGAAATTTTTCTTTTAACCAAGCTATTTCAGGGTCTGTAGAGAAGAATTATTTTATAGTCAGAATAACTATTCTTTCAGAATTTCTAAAGGGGAAAAAAGAAAAACTCCTACCCAGAAATAGATTCTCTACCAGAGTCAGCATCTGTTCATTTTACCAAGGGATAAATCAAATCTAAAGTAAATGTTTGAGAGTAGTAACCTACATAAAGCATTTTAAACAGAAATGGAATAACAAAAAAGACAGTAAAGTTAAACAAAGATGAAAACCCACCTGTACTATATCCAGTACCATGCCAGCTGAAACTGTTCCAAAACCAGCTAGCAAAAAGGGCACAAGTATTTGCAAAGCCATGATGCCACTGGATTCCTTTGGTAATTTTTGGCTCACTTCTACAATAGCATCTTCATCTCCATCACTAGATATATCTTCGTCTTGTAACATGGCAGTGGTTTCTGAAGTCTCCCTTCCATCACAGTAATTATAGTTGGCATAGTCATCATACTTTTGGCTACAGCTTGACGATGCGTGCCCATTATTGGCATGAAAAGACTGCTCTGAGAAACTGTGATACTCCATGTGTTGCTCAGATCTATTACTAAAAGTCTGTACTGCAGTTGATAATCCATCTTGCCAAATGCCATTTGCTTTTTTGTGCCTGTCTTCTTGGTTTTTCTGGTAAATTACTGGAACCATACTCAGGAGTAAATTTAAAAACTTGTCAGATTGAATTGTGTTTAAACTTAAAGTCCAATCTACAAAACCTCCTCCACCACTTGGACCACCACTTGTTTTGTCAGTAACAGATCTTCCTTTACTATTAGTCATATTGTCATTGCAAAAGACCCCGTACTCCTTAGATCTCAAGCTTCGTGAACCACAGCAGATGAATCAAAACCACACAAACACTGGTTTAAATTAAGTTGTTGACTTCATTGTGTAGAAAATATTTCCACTAATAAAAGATGTTCAGAAGTTCCACAGAAGGACTGAATCTGGAAAAATAAAATAATTTTTAAGAATCAGATAAACAAGAT
The DNA here is from genome assembly GCA_963573385.1 of Cacajao melanocephalus. Taxonomy (NCBI): domain Eukaryota; kingdom Metazoa; phylum Chordata; class Mammalia; order Primates; family Pitheciidae; genus Cacajao; species Cacajao melanocephalus. The sequence goes on along the minus strand of CAUYLG010004351.1, from coordinate 15,497 downwards.
AGTTTCAAGTATCAAGACAAATACTTAAATTCTCATAAAGGCATGGAACACACATGTTCTTAAACCAGCCCTAAGGTACTGATATTATATTTTGTGAGCTTAAAATATAACTGCTTTGTGCCATACAACTACTTTGTGTACAGAAATATAATACAAAGCTATTTTTGCGCTCAAGCTTGGTTAAAAGTATTTCTTATCTTTGCATACTTCATGTGATCAATCTACGTAAGGTCTTCAACTACCTCTGAAATCCCACAGTGGACAAATGCTTTAAATAAAGTAATGGCTTTTATTACTATTTCAAGGACTTAGAATCAAATTGCTACATCCCTTGCATATGTCAGTACACAACAAAAGTAAGATATATGGCATTACACTTTAAACATTAAATAATAAACCATATTACTTTATTTACAACTTAACATAATAGACATTTTATTATTGAGATATGAAGAAACAAGGATGACGTTTACTATAAAATACTTGGTAGGTACCCTGAATACTGTATAGTGCATTTATTTAACATTTAAAATGAGGCTGGAGTCATATTTGTAGTTCTGAAATATAAAAACTCATTGTATTTGATTTAGGAATATAATCCTTCTATCATTTAGGAATAACAAAACAAAAAAGAAATTGCAAATATTCACTTAAACCTCCCTTTGCAAGCCAAGCAGAAGAAAGGTTGTCATACACTAATTTATGCCCTGCTCTGTCCATTCACGGTTCTGTCTGCTCTGACCCATAATCCCAGAGTAGGCCCCTGACTGGCTGGCCATTCAGTGACTAGACTGTCTTTGAAGACTTGAACTAAAAGACACAGACACATAACTGTGGCACATCACAGAGTGATGGGCACTGAAGCTGCAAAGTCACCTACCACTTGACCAGGGAGACAGCCAGACAATTGCTGCCATAGCTGGGAAGTCTTTCCAAGCTATCAGGTGTTTCTCAGAAACACGCAGGCCTGTCATACTTCCAAGAGCATCCAAAACCAAAAAAATTGGCACTGATTTGATAAGGGATGGGTGGCCCCACCACCTAATTGGACTGTGTACCTGCAAAGCTAGACTGAGAACTATTGCTGCTTTTAATGAAAACTTCCATATTCCTCAGTGTTTGTTTCCAATATCTTCAATATCTGTCTCCTCTCTGGACAAGATGATCAATAGCAAGGAGTGGCAAAGGGAGAAAGCGAAGGAGCTATATAGGACATAAGTTGGTGCTAGGGCCTGGTTCATCAATTTCATTACTCACCCCCTTTTCTCTCCTCTCTCTTGTGCTTATGGAGGGGTCTGGGATCTGGGAATTCCTTCTGGGGAACATTCTTAAAATAGATTCCAGGATACCAGACCTACTGACTTCAGAATGTGTGTCTGAGGCCCATAAATCTTTTTTAACTTCTCCATGTGATGATTATGGTGCAGACTTCCTGTGGATTTGCACTGAGAATCCAATGACAAGATTAAGCACTAGGTGCCATTTTTGTCACTTATAGGCTGGTCAGTATACAGAAGAAGTTGGTGTTTAAAGAAAATCAAATTAATGAAATCAATGGCCAGAGTGAAACAGAGATGAAACCATACAGTCCCAGAAAGAGAGAGAAGAACACAGAGCCTTCCATGTAATGAAAGGCTCAGCTATACATCTGGAACTTAGGAGATTCCCTGCAGCCTTACATGAGTTAGATGGAGGGGTGTCTGTTTCTTCAATTCATCTTTTTAAAAAATAGTGTATTTCACTGCCCCAACAGATCTTTAATCAAATAAAATGCAAAACAAACCCCAAAGGGATTGAGCTATAAGACAGATCTATTCCACAGGAGGACCAGTGACAGGAAACATCTTCCTCCTGATGCAGAATTATCAGGATGATAAAAATGGAAATGCAGGGAAATGTAGGTAAAGAAGAAAGAGAGATGACAGTTTCACCATTGAGCCATTCTGAAGCTCAGAAAGCTCAAAATCTGTGCTTTGAAAACCTAACCAACTAGCAAGACTAGGCAGAAAAATGGAGAGGAGGGAAAGAAAACAAGGAGGAATTTCCCAAGACCAGTCATCTCTCAGAATTTCCCAAGACCAGTCATCTCTCAGAATATGTGCAGAACATGGCTAAGCACATAGTCAACACTGAGCTGGCCAGTGGGGTCCAGAGCACAGACACTTTCAGGTCATCCTTTTGCTCCTAGTATTCTTACTTCAGTATAAGCTATTCAGAAGGTTAGATGGAGAGATGGATACTCAACCAGGGATACTGTACATAGAGACCATCCAAATGCGTATAAAATTAAAAACAGAATGCCTCCTGGAAAAAGGAACCCCTGCGAGTAGAGCTCTGGGCTGGATTTTAGCCATGCTAAAACAAGCACCTTCATGCAGTGCAGAATCTGCATAACCTTACATATCAGACTAGGCAGTTGGCTAAAACATGAAACTGTGCTTAAAGAACATAAAACACATAGGGTGGACAGATATTTTTTGTTGTTGTTTGCTCAGCATCTTCTCCCAATTCCTTTAGCTAAAGGTATTTCCATTACCTGTGGTAAACTCATTTCCCTATTCCGTGAGACTCTGGTAGGTATATCAATCACAGTACCCTACCTTGCAGACCGCAATAATGACAAGTGGCTCAAGGAGGACCTGAGTCCCTTCCTGGAATGTTATATATTTGCTGCTTACTATTTCCTGAGTGCATACTAGATGCTGGGGCTATAATAATGAAACAAATAGGCACAGTTACTGCTCTGATAGATTTTACCTTGTAGTCGGAAGGAAAAACAATAATCAGTTAAGCACTTAAATAAAGGAGATAACTTGTGATAAGGGCTACGCAGGAAACACTTGATTAAATAAAGAATAAATGACTCACAGGGCTATTTCAGAGGGGAAGGCCTTTGGGGGAAGAAAGTTCTCACTTTGCTTTGAAATGACTTAATTCTGAAGCTTTCTGTCAGGGTCTTCCTCCTCACAAAGCTCCCTCTATCACCACCACCATCACTACCACTTGGAAGAAAGCTATTTACATGAGAAGAGGATCTGCAGACAGAGGAAGTCAGAGCTAGGAGGTAATAAGAGAGTCTGGGCAACATAATTAGAATCTCTATACCATTTAGTTAAAACTGACTCCACTCTTGCTCTTCCCAGCTATTTGGGTCAATAAATCTCCTTCACTACTTAAGCTATTCTGAGTAGTGTTTCTGTCCTAACAGCTGGTTTTTTGGTTTTTTTGTTTTGTTTTGTTTTTAAATAATGCAGTTTGAAAGTGCCAGGAATGACCTTGATATAAGTACATGCCACAGACCACATATCATCATCTTGCATTGAGGAAAATGTGGGCTTTTTTTTTGTTTTATCTTTCTTTTTATCTGGTTAATGAATAATTATCAGTTATTTCAATGCTTGCTTATTGACAAGGTCTGTTACCTCCTAAAGGATTCCTTAAACTTTCTTCCTTTAACTAAAGAAATCATTTATTATAAACTCTCCTTGCTGAATAATGAGTTACAATCAAAATAGCTTTGTGAGCAATCCTAAGCAAAAAGAACAAATCTGGAGGCATCACATTACCTGACTTCAAACTATACTATAAGGACAGAGTAGGCAGGGTGCAGTGGCTCATGCCTACAATTCCAGCATTCTGGGAGGCCGAGTCAGGAGAACTACTTAAGCCCAGGAGTTGGAGACCAGCTTGGGCAACATGGCGAAACTCTGTCTCTGCAAAAAATATAAATATTAGCTGGTCATGGTGGTGTGCACCTTGTAGTCCCAGCTACTCGGGAGGCTGAGGTGGGAGAAGCACTGGAGCCTGGGAGGTCAAGGCTGCAGTGAGCCATGATTGCCTCACTGCACTCCAGCCTGGGTGACACAGTGAGACCTTGCCTCAAAAAAAAAAAAAAAAAAAAAAAAAAAGGTACGGTAACCAAAGCATCATGGTACTGGTATAAAAATAGATATATAGACAAATGGAACAGAATAAAGAACTCAAAAATAAAGCCAAATACAACCAACTGATATTCAAAAAGCACACAAAAACATAAATTGGGAAAAGGACACTCTATTCAATAAACAGTGCTGAGAAAATTAGCCACATATAGAAGAATGAAACTGGATCCCTATCTCTCACCATACATAAAAATTAACTCCAAATGGATTAAAGACTTAAATATAATACCTAAAGCCATAAAAATTCTAGAAGAAAACCTAGGAAAAAACTCTTCTGGACATTGGCCTGGGCAAAGAATTTATGACAAAGACCCATAAAAACAAATACAATGAAAATAAATAAATGAGACATAATTGAATGAAAAAGCTTCTGCAGAGCAAAAGAAACAATCATCAGAGTAAACACAACCTACAGAATGGGAAAGAATATTTGCAAATTATGCCTCCCACAAAGGACTAATATCCAAGATCTACAAGGAAGTCAAATCAGTAAGAAAAAAAAAATTATCCCATCAGAAAGTGGGCAAATGACATGAATAGACACTTCCCAAAAGATATACAAGTGGCCAACAAACATATGAAAAAGTGCTCAATATCACTAATCATCAGGGAAATGCAAATTAAAGCCACAATGAAATACCAATAACCCCAGCCAAAACTGCCATTATTAAAATGTCAATAAACAATAGATGTTAGCATAGATGTGGTGAAAAGAGAATGCTTTATACTGCTGGTGGGAATGTAAATTTGTACAGCCTCTATGGAAAACAATATGGAGATTTCTTAAAGAACTAAAAGTGGATCTACCATTCGATTCAGCAATCCTACTACTGGGTATCTACTTAAAGGAAAAGAAGTCATTATATCAAAAAGACAACTTGCACATGTATGTTTATCTGTTTATCACAGCACAACTAACAATTGCAAAGATATGGAACCAACCTAAATGCCCATCAGTGACTGAGTGGATAAACAAAATATGGGTGGGTGGGTGGGTCGGGGTGTGTGGGTGTGTAGGTGGGTGTGTGGGTGTGTGTGTATGTATACCATTTAATACTGCTTAGCCATAAAAAAGAACAAAATAATGTCTTTTCCAGCAACTTGGATGGAGCTAGAGGCAATTATTCTAGGTGACGCATCTTAAGAATGGAAAACCAACTCCTGCATGTTCTTAGTTTTAAGTAGGAGCTAAGCTATGGGTATACAAAGGATACAGAGGGGTATATGGGACACTGGAGACTCAGAAAGGGGGAGGGTGGAAGGAGGGTAAAAAATGAAAACTACTTATTGGGTACAATGCACACTACTTGGGTGATGGGTGCACTAAAATCCTGGACTTCACCACTATACAATTCACCCATGTAGCCCAAAACTATTTGTACTCATAAAGCTACTAAAATTTAAAAAAAAAAATTGTTTAAGCTTTATTATGGTCAATTTAAAATGGGCATTGCACATATATACCACTAAATTAAAATCTGTTACTTTGTATTTGTTATCCATCAGTGAATAAGAAAAAAAAAGCAAATTAAAAGAAATCAAATTGGGCAGTTTCCACTGGCTTTAATGTGCTTAAAGAGTACCATTGAGATATTTATCTGTAGCTACTGGAGATAAGTTATACTAATCTAATAGTAGCATAGCTGCGAAGAACCAGTGTCTTTAAAACTCCCAGTATTCTTACTTCAGTATATGCTATTCAGAAGCTTAGATGGCTTAGGTTTAAATTCTGGACTCTCTTTGTAAACCATAAAACAACAAATGCTTAGAAAAAAAAAAAGATCCACTACTTTATTCCTTAATGGCCAATATTTGTACAAGACAGAGGTTTGGAGAAAAAGTAAAAGAGCATCTACAACAGGCACAGAAAGTAGAGTGGCTAAAATCGTGGCTTGGGCCAGGCACAGTGGCTCACACCTGTAATCCCAGTACTTTGGGAGGCCGAAGCGGGAGGATCACCTGACATCGGAAGTTCGAGACCAGCCTGACCAACATGGAGAAATCCCATCTCTACTAAAAATACATAGCCAGGCGTGGTGGTGCATGCCTGTAATCCCAGCTAATCAGGAGGCCAAGGCAGAAGAATCACTTGAACCTGGGAGGTGGAGGTTGTGGTGAGCCAAGATCACACCATTGCACTCTAACCTGGGTGACAAGGGCAAAACTCAGTCTCAAAAAAAAAAAAAATTGTGGCTTGGGATTATATCTGCGCTCTCATGTTCATTTTGGCATTATTCATAATATGCAAGATATGGAAGCAATCAAGGTGTTCATCAACAAATGAATGAAGAAAATGTAGTTTATAAACTACAATGGAATACTGTACAGCTTTAAAAAGTAAGAAAATTCTGTAATTCTTGACAACATAAATGGAACCAAAGGACATTATGCTAATTGAAATAAGCAAGGCACAGAAAGAAAAATATTTGTACTTATGTGGAATCTGAAAAAGTTGATCTCTTAGAAACAGAGTAGACAGGTGGTTACAATGGGCTGTGGGGAGGAGGAGGAATGGAGAAAGGAAAGTTGTTGATCAAAGGGTATAAAGTTTCAGTTAGACTAGAGGAGTAACGGTTTTTGTTGTTGTTTTGCTTTGGATTGTTTTTTTGAGGAGTTTCGCACTTGTTGCCCAAGCTGGAGTGCAATGACGTGATCTTGGCTCACTGCAATCTCCGCCTTCCAGGTTCAAGCAGTTCTCCTGTCTCAGCCTCCCAAGTAGCTGGGATTACAGGCACGTGCCACCATCCCTGGCTAATTTTTTTTATTTTTAATAGAGACAGTGTTTCACCATGTTAGCCAGGCTGATCTCAAACTCCTGACCCCAGGTGATTTGCCTGCCTCAGCCTCCCAAAGTGCAGGGATTACAGGGGTGAGCCACCATGCCCAGGATGGAAGGGTAAGTTTTGGTGATCTATTGCACTGTACATTGACCACAGTTAATAATGTATTCTATGTTTTAAAATCGCAATAAAAAATAGATTTTTAATATTCTCACCACAAAAAAAAATGTCCGTGAGGTGATGTTATCTTGATTATTTTCTATAATGTATACATAGATCAAAATATCACATTACATATTATATATAGTTACTATTTATTAAAAATAAGTAAAATTTAAGAATTATCTAAGTTGCTCATGTAATGTCAATAAAAATATCAAGCATGATTCAAAAATCATAGATTCAATCAGATGTAACAAATGTTATTTAGCAGGTTTGTTCCAGAGACTCTTTAGATGCTACAGGCAGACAACACAAAGGCCCCTCTGACTACAGTCATGTGCTGTTTAACAACATTTTGGTCAAGGATGGACCATATATATGATGGTGGTCCCATAAGATTATCATGGGACTCAAAAATTCCTATTGCCAGCCAGGGCACAGTGGCTCACACCTGTAATTCCAGCACTTTGGGAGGTCATGCTAGGCAGCTCACTTAAGGAGACCCGACTGGCCAATATGGCAAAAGCCTGTCTCTACTAAAAATACAAAAATTAGCTGGGCATGGAGGTGCACGACTGTAATCCAGCTACTCGGAAGGCTGAGCCACAAGAACCAGTTGAACCTGGGAGGCAGAGGTTGCAGTGAGCCAAGATCGCACCACTCAACTGCAGCCTGGGTGACAGAGTGAGACTCTTGTCTCAAAAACAAAAAGTTCCTGCTTCCTAGTGACATCGTAGGTGTCAAAATGTCATAGCAGGAGGCATTAGCCATGTTTGTGGTGATGCTGGTTTAAATAAACCTGTGCTACCAGTCATATAAAAGTATAGCACATACAGTTATGTATATATAGTACATAATACTTGCCAATGATAATAAACAACGATTTTGTCACTGGTTTATGTACTTACTATAATATATTTATATTATTTTAGCATGTATACCTGCTCCATGTGTGCTACTGACCCTGAAAACCTTTCAGTGGGGCAAGATGTGGAGGTGGCAGGCAGTGATAGTGACAATCTTGACCCTATGTAGGCCTATGCTAATGTGTGTGTGTATTAGTCCATTTTCATGCTACTGATAAAAGACATACCTAAGACTGAGCAATTTACAAAAGAGAGGTTTAGTTGGACTCACAGTTTCACATGGCTGGGGAGGCTTCACAATCATGGCGGAAGGCAAGCAGGAACAAGTCACGTCTTAACATGGATGGTGGCAGGCAAAGAGAGAGCTTGTTGTGCAGAGCAACTCATCAGATCTCGTGAGACACGCTCACTATCACGAGAACAGCACAGGAAAAACCCACCCCCATAATTGAATCATCTCCCGCTGGGTTGCTCCCACAACGTATGGTAATTATGGGAGTGACAAGATGAGATCTGGGTGGCAACACAGAGCCAAACTATATCAATGTGTGTCTTAGATTTTAATGAAAAAGTTTCAAAAAGGAAAAGAAAAAAACAAAAATTGAAAAAAGCGTATAGAATAAGAATACAAAGAAGGAAAATATTTTGTGCAGCTGTACAATGTGTATTTTTTTTGTTGTTTTTTTGAGACACAGTCTTGCACTGTCACCCAGGCTGTAGTGCAGTGGTGCAATCTCGGCTCACTCCAATCTCTGCCTCCTGGGTTCAAGCAATTCTCCTGCTTCAGCCTCCTGAGTAGCTGGGACTACAGGTGTGCACCACGCCCAGCTAATTTTTTTGTATTTTTAGTAGAGACAGGGTTTCACCATGTTGGCCAGGATGGTCTTGATCTCCTGACGTCGTGATCTGCCCACCTCGGCCTCCCAAAGTGCTGGGATTATAGGCGTGAGCCACCGCGCCTGGCCCACAATGTGTGTTTTAAGCTAAGTGTTATTACAAAAGAGTCAAATTTTTTTATATTTAAAGTTTATAAAGTAAAAATGTTACAGACTAGGTGCAGTGGCTCATGCCTGTAATCCCAACACTTCAGGAGGCCAAGGCAGGAGTTTTCCTTGAGCCCAGGAGTTCAAGACTGCAGTGAGCTATGATCATGCACTGCACTCCAGTGGATGACAGAGCAAGACTCTGCCTCTAAACAATTTTTAAAATTAAAATTGAAATAATAAAAAGTTAAAAGTTATAGTAAGCTACAGTTAGTTTAATATTAACAAAGAAAAATATTTTTGTACATGTTGTGTAGCATAAGTATATTTATAAAGTCTATAATAGTTTATAGTAATGTCCTAGGCCTTCACATTCACTCACCACTCACTCGCTGACTCACCCAGAGCAACTTTCAATACTGAAAACTCCATTCATGGTAAGTGCCCTATACAGGTGTATCATTTTCTGTTTTTTTATACTGTGTTTTTACTATACTTTTTCTATTTTTAGATACACAAATACCATTGTGTAACAATTGCCTATAATATTCAGTACAGTAACTTTATGCAGGTTTGTATAGTACTTACTGTACTGTAGCCTAGGCGCAATAGGCCATACCACACAGCCTTGATGTGTAGTAGGCTCTACCATCTAGGTTTGTCTTAGCATACTCTATGATCACACAATGAAGAAATGCAGCTAACAACATGTTCCTCAGAACTTATCCCCATCGTTAAGCCCTTCATTAAGGGATGTGTGACTATATTTACTGTCTTAGGTTCTTGTTATCAAAGTGTGGTCTTGGGTCCAATGGTATGGCATCAACTAGAAATGCAGGGCTCAGTCAACTCCCACCCCAACTCAACCTCCTCAATCCAAATCTGTACTTTTAATGGTATCCCAAAGAACTGTGTTAGTTTGAGAAGCACCTCCTAATACATTCAAAAAGGAACCTGATTCATTCCTAATACACCAAACATTTGATATTATCAGGCTTTCAAGTGTGAACAAGGATATAAGCAGTGGTACTGCATACAACCCTACCTGTGCAAATATAAACTGACAAAACCACTTCGGAAAACAATTTGGCATTATCTACCAAAACTGAGAGGCATGTGTCCCACGGTCTAGCATTTCCATCCTTAAATCCCTGCCCTGAAGAAATTCACACTGTACACCAGAAGACACATGAAAGATATTCTTGGTAGCATTATTCATACCAGCAAAATAAATGGAATTAATCCATGACAAGGAATAAATTGTGATATATCTATACAGTGGAATATAAGAATAAGGATATGATAAACACACATTTCAAGAGAGTGCTTACACTTGGTGAAGTGATATAAAAGCACCCAGGACGTTCCAAAGGTATTGGTTACACTGTTTAAGCTTGGTAGTGGGTACCTAGTGTTCATTATTGGTCTTCAAATTATGCATATACAAGAGTGCTTCAATGTGATTGATACTGTGATGGATGTTATTATTACTCCTCGTTACCGCTCCCCTCCTACAGGAGGATTCCTGTCTCTACCTGTTGCCATATAATTCGCAGGGACTGTGGGAGAATTACACTTCCTCATCTCCACTAGCACCAGGTTTAGCCATGGGATTCCCTTTGGCCAACAGAATAAAAGCAGCAGCAACACCTACAAACAGAAACAATTCAGCTATGTCTCTTTCTTCCCTCTGTCATGAGAATGGCATGTCGTAGGCAGTTGCTCCTTCTTCAGACTGGGTCCCAAGACAAAGACACATGGAAAGATACCGTGACCACAGCCACCCCATGGCAATCCACAGGCTACGCATAGCAGGAGAAAGAAATAAAGCTTTACCCCAGAAAGCCACTGAGAGTTTGGAATTGTTTATTACCACAGCAAAACCTAACAAAAGCTAACTTAAAAAGTGTATGTTTCAAAAAGTAATCTGACCCACAGATTCCTATCCATTTTAGTTTAGGAGACTCTCTCTGATATACTGAGCACTTAAAAGATTCCAGTCTACGGTCAAGGACTTTTAAAACACTGGCTTCCGAACATTTGAATCTCAAAAACCAAAATTTCCTCCCAAAATTTTAGAAACTTAAAAACAATCTTTTCCTAAAATATAAGTATACATTTTAACACCAAAAATGAAGAAAGGACAAAATCTCAGATTAAAGGGCAGTCCTTTTCACTGAACACACTTAGATTTATGGAAAAGTTCTTTTCATGTTTCCTGCAAGAGCTTTGTCACAGTTTACCACTGGTTTAAAGAGCCATGTCAGAGATCATTGACTTAAAGGAAAATAAGATCAGACACCACTTATGAAGTCAACCTTACAAAAATAAAAAAGCGTCTTGTTCTGTCACTCAGGCAGGAGTACAGTGGTGCAATCATAGCTCATCAAACTCCTGGGCTCAAGTGATCCTCCCATCTCAGCTTCCTGAGTAGCTAGGACTATAGGTGCAAGACACCACACGCAGCCAATTTTTAAATATTTTGTAGAGACAAGGTCTTGCTGTGTTGCCCAGACTGGTCTCAAACTCCTGGCCTCAAGTGATCACTTCTAGAAAGAGCATAGAGCAGGAGCCCATGTCTCCCAAAGTGCTGGTATTATAAGCATGAGCCACTATGCCCAGCCATAAAATGGCTTATCTTTAAAAGTAAAGAAAATAAAGTGTATTGTATGTGTGTGGATTTACCAAACCAGAATCTTGGATGAACTCTGCCTATAGTACTGAAAGAGGCATTGTGTTCCATTGCAAAAGTTAAAAAACAACTCAGGAAATCCAGCAGAGTCGAGAGTCAGAATTCTGACACAGGTCATTCCTAATTACTAAGAAAGGTATTAAATGGGAGTTTAACATTTTGTTTTGTTCCCACAACAATTAAAAAAAAATGTTTTAATGCAATCTATTACCACCATTTCATTTAGTTGAAAATCTCAAAACTTGTTGAGCAGGTATATTTATATAAACATACTAAAATCCACAGTACTATCTCACACACACACACACACACACACACACACACACACAGAAATTGACTTATTTTATGGTTATTTTATATTCTTACTTTTGTGACTCTGCAAGAGTACATTCTGTTCTTTTCACTTTTTCTTTTCTTTTTTTTTTTTTTTGAGATGGAGTTTCGCTCTGTCTCCCAGGCTGGAGTGCAGTAGCGTTATCTCGGCTCACTGCAACCTCTGCCTCCCGGGTTCTTGCAATTCTCCTGCCTCAGCCTCCAGAGTAGCTGGGACTACAGGCGCACATCGCCATGCTCAGCTCATTTTCTGTATTTTAGTAGAGATGGGGTTTTACCATGTTGCCCAGGCTGGTCTCAACCTCCTGAGCTCAGGCAATCCGTGCCTCTGCCTCCTGAAGTGCTGGGATTACAGGCGTGAGCCACTGTGCCAACCTTTCATTTTTTCTTTAAGTATACCTCGTCTATGTTTCTGTTTGCTCTTTAAAAAAAAAAAAAAAAAAAAAGGTTCACCTCTAAAATGGAATGAAGTTATCTGAAAGTACCTTCTTTTTATCTCCATTTTTTTTTGGCTAAAATACATAAAGTTAACTCCTGGCCAGGCGCAGTGGCTCAGCCCTGTAATCCCAGCACTTTGGGAGGCCGAAGAGGGCAGATTACCTGAGGTCAGGAGTTCGAAACCAGCCTGGCCAACATGGCAAAACCCTGTCTCTACTAAAAATACAAAAATTAGCCCAGTGCGGTGTTGGGTGCCTGTAATCCCAGCTACTTGGGAGGCTGACGCAGGAGAATCACTTGAACCTGGGAGGCGGAGGTTGCAGTGAGCTGAGATTGTGCCATTCCACTCCAGCTGGACAACAGAGCAAGACTCAGTCTCAAAAAAAGAAAAAAAAGAAAGCATCTCCTTTTCATCCCCGTTTCTTTTTCTTTTTTTTGGCTAAAATAAAGTTCGCTCCTAGCCAGGTGCGGTGGCTCATGCCTGTAATCCCAGCACTTTGGGGGGCCAAGACAGGTGGATCACCTGAGATCAGGAGTTCAAGACCAGCCTGGCCAACAGGGCGAAAGCCCGTCTCTATTAAAAATACAAAAAATTAGCCAGCCGTGGTGGCAGACACCTGTAGTCCCAGCCACTCGGGAGGGTGAGGCAGGAGAATCGCTTGAACCCAGGAGGCAGAGGTTGCAGTGAGCCAAGATTGTGCCACTGCACTCCCACCTGAGCGACTGAGCAAAAAAAAAGCTCCTAAGAAAAATCTTTCTGGCTTAACCCAGAAACTTTCCACTGAAACTGAATTCAAGAACTCACATAGGTTTAATTTAGGAAATAGAGAGTGATGTTAAACTTTCTTAACAAGTTGCGGAACATGGAGGAGAAGTGAAAGGACAATTAACTGCCATGTCAGTAACACTGAATAGCTGCAAAATAGGTGGTCCTGAATTATCTGCACAAACACAAAAGCTTGAGAGCTTGGTCATCTCAGACACAATTTAGCTACTGATGCCCCAAAGCCAGCTGATTCCATAAAACAATCACTCATTTCTAGGGTTCCCTACTGACAGAAAAGAATAATGTTATAACATTTATCCATCCTTCAGCTTCTTCATGCCTAAACATTTGTAAAGGGTTTGTTTAAGCCTACAGAAGTAATAATGGATATATTGAATGAATCCTCTATATAATAAATCCTCAATACTTCTCAAATAATTTTTCAATAAAACCAGACCCAGAGCCACTGGTTTTGTTCTCAGAATCACAACCCTCAACTCCCACCTCCCCAAAAAAAATTAATAGAAATTTTTTAAAGAAATTTCCATTTGGAAATATATATCAAAAGCCAGCCAATGAATCAACTAAAACACAATCCAGTTAAACCAACTCTTAACTGAGAAAATTTTGACAGAATAAATATGATATGTGTCCAAAGAACTAAGTGGATTGCATAAACAGAGTACAGTTCGTTCTATCAGATTTTATCTAGCCCCTATCAAACCAAGCAACTGAAAAGTGAAAAATATCAAATAGCTAATGCATGTGGGGCTTAAAACCTAGATGACAGGTTGAAAGGTGCAGCAAATCACCATGGCACACATATATCTGTGACAAATCTGCACATTCTGCACGTGTCCCAGAACTTAAAGTAAAATTAAATTTTAAAATCTGAAAAATAAGGCCAGGTGCAGTGGCTCACGCCTGTAATCCCAGCACTTTGGGAGGCCGAGGCGTGTGGATCACGAATGTCAGGAGTTCAAGACCAGCCTGGCTGAGATGGTGAAATTCCGTCTCTACCAAAAATACAAAACTAAGCTGGGCATACTGGTGGGTGCCTGTAATCCCAGCCACTTGGGAGGCTGAAGCAGACAATTGCTTGAACCTGGGAGCAGAGGTTGCAGTGAGCTGAGATCTTGCCACTGCACTCCAGCCTGGGCAACAGAACAAGACTCCGTCTCTGAAGAAAAAGATAAATAAATAAATAAATAAAAAGTGAAAAATTTCAATTCTTTAACTTGGAATTCTGATTAAACTAACAGTGATGAATATACATCGCTGCTTTTATAATATAGGAACAAACAATTACCAAAAGTGTTAGTGCTGCTGTTGTTTGAGACAAGTCAAACAGTAGATAGATAGCAAACAAGTTGAACTAGAGAACTCTATTTTGAAGTTGAGAAAGTGCTTTTAAACAACAACAAAAAAGAGGTATATTTATTTCTCCTACTTTATCTTAAACATTTCCTACATGTATCTTATTTTTTAAAAACTACCAAACACTTAATACTCTCTCTTACAATTGACATGTGGCTGGTCACAGTGACTCACATCTGTAATCCCAGAACTTTGGGAGGCTGAGGCAGGTGGATCACTTGAGCCCAAGAGTTTGAGACCAGCCTGAGCAACATGCCAGACACTCATCTCTACAAAAACACAAAACTTAGCCAGGCAAGATGGCACATTCCTATGGTCTCAGCCATTTCAGAGACTGAGGAGGGAGATCACTTGAGCCTGGGAAGTCAAGGCTATAGTGAGCCATGATCATGTCACCACATTCCAGCCTGGGCTACAGAGTGAGATCTTGTCACCAAAAAAAAAAAAAAAAGGGAGAGAGATCCAAGATGGCCGATTAGCAGCAGCTCAGGATTGTAGCTCCCAGTGAAAGCACAGAGAGTGGGTGGACACCGCAATTTCAAACGGATTTCTGTTGCCCACAAACTGGGAGATACCCAGCGGAGAAGGCACACGGGTCGCCAGTGCGACTCTTTTGGCCGGCGCGGTGCTTCTCAGTGTGGAGTATATGGGACTGGGTGCCCTTTGAGTCAGGCTTAGCTGGTCCCATCCCCACAAGGAGAACAGCAACTGGAAGCGCTGAGGACCAAGAGTTTCACAGTAAGCACAGCTGAACCCGGGAAGGCCTAGCTCTATGGGGAAGGGGCGTCCGCCTAAGGAAAACTAAGAAACAGAAAAAACTTCATCACCAACAAGCTGGACGTCCACTCAGACCCAATCTGAAAGTCGGCAATTACAAAGATGACAGCTGGATAAATCCACAAAAATGGGAAGAAACCAGTGCAAAAAGGCTGAGAACACCCGAAATCAGAATGCCTCTCCCCCTACAGGGGATCACAGCTCCTCATCAGCAAGAGAACAAGGCCTGACGGAGAATGTGTGCGATGAACTGACAGAATCAGGCTTCAGAAGGTGGATAATAAGAAACTTCTGTGAGCTAAAAGAACATGTACTAACCCAATGCAAAGAAACTAAGAACCTTGAAAGAAGATTTAATGAAATGCTAATGAGAATGGACAAC
>CAUYLG010004348.1:0-50703 GCA_963573385.1 Cacajao melanocephalus | reverse complement strand
AGGGTTAAGGATATTCAGAAGTTCTTTGTCCTGTTCTTGCATTTCTCTACATCTGAAATTAATCAAAATAAAAAGCTCAGCAGAACACGGTGGCTCATGCCTGCAATCGTAGCACTTTGGGAGGCTGAGGTAGACTGCTTGGGCCTAGGAGTTCAAGACCAGCTTGGGCGACATGGCAAAACCCTGTCTCCACAAATATACTGGTATGGTGGCACATGCCTGTAGTCTCAACTACTCAGGAGGATGAGGCGGGAAGATCACTTGAGCCTGGGAAGCAGAGGTTGCACAGTGAGCTAAGATCATTCTACACTGTGCTCCAGCCTGGGTGACAAAGTAAAGCCCTTCCTCAAAAATAATAATTAATTAATTAGTCAAAGGCTCAGATTGAAGAAAATTATTGAGTTCAGAAACTGAGAAAATAGATACTCCACCATAAGGACAGAAACATCTACCATTTACAAAATACTCTGAGATATTATCCATTTTGAATCCATAACCCTGAAACATAGAACTGATATTATTCCCCTTTGACAGTTAAAGAAATTGAGGATCAGAAAGTCCTAATGACTTGTCAGATGGTACAAGGCTGTGGAAAGGCTGACCCAAAACTCAGTTTGCTCAATCTACCCACCCAAATCCTACTCTTCTTTTAAGGCTTAATTACTAGTTCCTTCATGATTCTTTCCAATCCAAACTAACCTCACCCTTGACCTCTAATTAAACTCATTTTCTAATTATTTTATTTTGAGACAGCATCTCTGTCACCCAGGCTGGAGGGCAATGGTGCAACCTCAGCTCACAGTCACCTATGCCTCCCTGGTTCAAGGGAGCCTCCTGCCTACTTGTACAATACTCCTGACTAGCTGGGACTACAAGCACCCGCCACCAAACCTGGCTAATTTTTGTATTTTTAGTAGAGGACAGGGTTTCACCATGTTGGACAGGCTGGTCTCAAACTCCTGATCTCAGGTGATCCACCTGCCTCAGCATCCTGAAGTGCTGGGATTACAGGCTTGAACCACTGCATCCGGATTTTTCTAATTGTTTTAAGATGTTAATCTCACTCTTCCAAATAGGACCAATCACTGCTCTGGGGTTCAGATGTCAAATAGAAGCAGTCTTAAACCTTAATTCCACCACCTACGTGTGTAACCTTAAGCAATTTATTTCATTTCTCTGAAGCCTTCATCATCCTCTCTCAATGGGTGGTTGTGAAGATTTAACTGGATAATGCAGATGAAGTACTTAACAGATGCATGTAAAAAGTGTACACTGAGACTAGGTGTGGTGACTCACACCCGGAATCCCAGTGCTTTGGAAGGCCAAGGTGGTAGGATCACCTGAGGCCAGGAGTTTGAGACAAGCCTGGGCAACATAGCAAGACCCTGTCTCTATAAAAATTAAAAAATTAGCCAGGTACAGTGGCACATGCCTGTAGTCCCAGCTACTCAGCAGGCTGAAGCACGAGGATCACTTGAGCCCATGAATCAACGCTACATGAGCCACGATCACGCCACTGTATTCCAGACTAGGCAACAAAGCAAGACTGTGTCTCCAAAAAATAAATAAATAAAAATTTTAAAGTGTATACTAATTGCCAGAGATGAGAGACTAGGTGCAAAGCACTGTACTAAGCTAAGGTTGGGATGCAAAGAAGGTTGCAACCAAAGGAGGGAGTACATACAGAAGAAAATAAAACTGAATACATAAAAACAATTATTATAGCACAATGTAGAATTAGGTGGATGCAAAACCAACAGCTAAAGGTCCCAGATTCCAAACCAGACCAAATCAGGTACCAGGTACTAAAAGAAAACCATGATATCAAAAGATAAATCTATAGGCCAATAACCCTTATGAATACAAACATAAAACTCCTCCACAAAAGACTAACAAACCAAATCTAGCAACATACAAAAAGGACTACACAAAGTGGATTTATTCCAGGAATGCAAGGTTGGTTTAACATGAAAATCAATCAATGAAATATACCATGTTAACAGAATGAAGGACAAAACTACATGATGATTTCAAGAGACTCAGAAAAAGCATCTGACAAAATCCAGCACCCTTTCACAAAACAAACACTCAAAATAGGAATAAAAGAAAACTTCCTTAACCTGATAAAGGCCCACAGCTCACAACATACATAATGATAAAGACTCCATATTTTTCCTCAAGATTAGGAACAAGACAAGGATGTCTGATCTTGTCACTTCCTATTCAACATTGAGCTGGAGATTCCAGTCAGAAAAAAAGAGAGTGCATGTGTGAGTAAATGTGCACCAAAATTGGAAAAGAAGATGTAAAACTATTCACAGATGACAGGCTCTTATACACAGAAAGTCCTAATGAATCCATACAGATAAAGACCACTGGAACTAATGAACTGCACAGCTGCAGGAGACAGGATCAACATACAAAAATCAATTGGCTGACACATGCTACAACATGGACAAACCTTGAGGACACTATGCTAAGTGAGATAAGCCAGTCACAAAGGACACTATGACTCCACTAATGAGGTATCTAGAATAATCAAATGCAAAGAGACAGAAAGTGGAATGGTGGCTGCCAAGAGTTAAAGGGAATGAGGAGTTATGATTTAATTAATGGGTACAGAGTTTCCATTTTACAAGATGAAGAGTTGCAGAGATGGATGGTGGTGATGGCTGCACAACAATGTGAATGGACTTAATGCCACTGAACTACATCATTTAAAATGCATAAGATGTTAAATTTTATGTGTTTCACCACAATTTTAAAACTTTAAAAAATCTACTGTATTTCTATACAGTAGTGGTAGATAGCCCAAAAAGTAAATCAAGAAAACAATTCCATCTACAATAGCATCAAAAAGATTTAGGAATAAATTTCACAAAAGAAGCACAATTATACACTGAAAACTACATAACATCTTTGAGGACAATTAAAGACCTAAACAGAAAAAGATTCCATGTTGATGAACTGGAAGACTTAATAATGTAAAATGCAATACTGTTCACAATGACCTACATAAACAACACTGTTCCTATCAAAATCTCAGCTGCCTTTTTGCTGAAACTGACAAGCTGATCCAAAAATTCACATAGAAATGCAACCAGAGGCCAGGCGGGGTGGCTCACGCCTGTAATCCCAGCACTTTGGGGGGCCGAATCAGGTGGATCACCTGAGGTCAGGAGTTCGAGATCAGCCTGGCCAACATGGTGAAACCCTGTCTCTACTAAAAATACAAAAACTACTAGCTGGAAGTAGTGGCGTGCACCTGTAGTTCCAGCTACTCAGGAGGCTGAGGCAGGAGAATCGCTTGAACCTGAGAGGGGGAGGTTGCAGTGAGCAGAGATTGTGCCACTGCACTCCAGCCTGGCGGCAGAACGACACTCCATCTCAAAAAAATAAAATAAAAAATAAAAATAAATTAGCCGGGCATGGTGGCGCATACCTGTAATCTCAGATACTTGGGAGGCTGAGACAGAAGAATCGCTTGAACCCGGGAGGCAGAGGTTGCAGTGAGCCAAGACAGCGTCTTTGCACTCCAGCCAGGGTGACAAAAGCAAAACTCTGTCTCAAAAAAAAAAAAACAAAACAAAACAAAAAAAAAAAACAACAAAACAAAACAAAACAAAACCAGAATAATCAATGCAATCTTTAAAAAAAAAATTTTTAAATAGTCTCTGTTTATCCAGTCAATGCAATCTTGAAGGAAGACTCATACTGATTCCAAACTTACTACAAAGCTGCAGTAATCAAGACAGTGTGGTAGTGACATACAGATGAACACAAAAAAAAAAGTATCAACAGAATAGAGTCCGAAAATAATTCTTCATTTTATGATCTAATGGACCTTCAACAGGGCACCAAGACGAAAGTCTTTTCAACAAATGAAGCTGGAATAACTGGATAGTTATGTAACAAGAATGAAGTTGGAGCCCGCATGCTATATGAAAAACTTAACTCAAAATGAATTACAGACTTAAATGTAAGAACCAAAACTATAAAACTGTTAGGATACAAGCAAATCTTTGTGACCTTGGATTTGTTGCCAACAGCACAAGCAACAGAAAAAAATATTCGTAACCCGGATTTACAAAATTTAAAATTTTTGTGCTTTAAGGGACTCATCAAGAAAGTGAAAAGAGGCTGGACGCAGTGGCTCATGCCTGTAATCACAGCACTCTGGGAGGAAGAGGCAGGTGGATCATTTGAGGTCAGGAGTTCAAGACCGGCCTGGCCAACATGGTAAAATGCTGTCTCTACTAAAAAAACAAAAATTAGCCTAGTGTGGTGGTACATGGCTATAATCCCAGCTACTCAGGAAGTTGAAGCAGGAGAATTGCTTGAACCTCAGAGGTGGAGTTTGCAAAGAGCTGACATCATGCCACTGCACTCCAGCCTGGGCAACAGAGCAAGACTCTATCTCCCCCGCCCTAAAAAAAGTAAGAAAGTGAAAAAAAAACACAGAATAGGAAAAAATATCTATAAATCATATATCTAATAAAGGACTTGTACCTAAACTATATAAAGAACTTTTTCAATGACAAAAATATCACCTAATTTAAAAATGGGAAAAAATCTGAATGACTACTTCTCAGATCAGATATACAAATGGCCAATAAGGACATGAAAAGATGCTATTCATCATTAGCCATTAGGAAAATGTAAATCAAACCCACAATGACATACCACTTTACATCTATTAGGATGGCTAAAATCAGAAAGGACCCTAACAAATGCTGGCAACAGAAAGGATGTGGAGAAACTAGCACCTCCATACATTGCTGATAAGAATGTAAAACTGTGCAGCTGCTCTGGAAACAGCCTGACAGCTTCCCAAAAAGTTAAACAGAGCCTGAGCAACACAGTGAAACCCCATCTCTACAAAATATCCAAAAAATTAGCTGGGCGTGGTGGCACATGCCTGCAGTCCCAGCTACCTGGGAGGCAGAGGTGGGAGGATAGCTTGAGCCTGGGAGGTGGAGGTTGCAGTGAGCTGTGATTGTGCCACTGAACTCCAGCCTGGGCAACAGGGGGAGTCCCTATCTCAAAAACAAAATAAAACAACACAAACAAAAAGTTAAAAAGAGTTACTATATGACCCAGCAATCCCATTCCTAAGTATACAACCAATAGAACTGAAAATACATGTCCAAACAAATATTTGTATATGAATGTACATAGCAATATTATACATAATAGCCCCAAAGTAAAAACAGTCCAAATGCCCATCAACTGATGGATGGACAAACGAAATAAGCAATAGCCATACAATTAAATTTATCTGCCCATAAAAAGGAATAAAGTACTGATATATGCTATGTGATGGATGAACCTTGAAAACATTACGCTAAATGAGACAAGTCAGGTACAAAAGAATCCTTTAGTATGAATCCACTTACATGAAATAGGCAAATCCACAGAGTTATAATAGAAAGTGGATTAGTGGTTACCAGAGTCTGGAAGGAAGAGACAAATGGGGAGTGACTGCTATGGGGTTTTGGGTGAGGGGGTGAAAATTCTAGAATTAGATGGTGATGATGACTGCACAACTCTGTGAATATACTAAAAACCATTAAATCATACACGTTGTGGATTTTAAAAGAGTGAATTTTATCGTGGGAATTTTATGTCAATAAAGCTGTTATTTAAAAATTGAGAGAGAAACTGAAGGGTACATTCAGAGAAGGAAGAGTTGGGGACAGGGCAAAAGGTGGAAGGGACAGTGCTAAATCAGTAAGTTGAACAAAAAGCAGACGTCTGGGCTTTAATTCCAGAGTCACTGGAGATAAGCCAACAAAGGTTTCTAAGAAATAGTGACTGACAGGCCTCAGAAACGTGGCTTGAAGATGATTAACCTGCAGCAGTATAGAGAATGGACATTTTATGCCCCTATCTTTAAAAGGTAAGATTTTCACTATATGCCTCACATTGCAAAAGGATTCACAGTGGAATCACATGTATATCATATTTCTCTGACATCATTTATATAGTCAATTATCAAGGAATAAATGATATTTAAAAGGACATCTAAAATCAGCGCATTCTTAAGTACTATTTCCTCCTGATTGTGCACACATGTAGGGAAACTTCAAAAGAACCGGAGAAAGAAGGGACCAAAATCAACAAAACAAAGACGTCATAACTCTAAAAATATTCAATATTATTGCAGCAAACTGCTCAATAAGTGCCCCCACTGAAAACCACTAAGAACAGCAAAACAACTGAGTTGGTTTAATCTTGTTTGTTATTATACAAAATCCACTCAGTCACTGTTTGCAGAAAATATCTTGTAAGGTTCAAAGTATAAAATTCCTCAACCAGGTTTCAATCTGTTTTGAATATTCCATTTGAAATGGGAAGTCAGCTGAGTCATCATCACATAATACACTACTGCTAAAAATTCAAAATGCTTTTCCCTAGTTACAAGGGTGGAAATGCTAGGATTTCTGTTTCATAGCCAACTCAAACACACAGAGTATGCAAATCATTTTTAAAATAAGACATCTTAAATAGGAAATTTAAACTATATTTATTTTCATGGGTGGCTTTTTTTTTGATTGAAAGAAACTATGCCTTAGTCGAATATTACTTCCTTTTGAATCTCAAACATCTTCCTCCTATTGATACTATTCAGCTCCTCTGACAACCTCCTCATAAAGAAGCAGTTTCTTATCTTTGAGAAGTAATGACCCTTTGAGATCTAATGAACATTAAGGACCATATCTGTGTGGGTCTGTGTGTGCGTGTGTGTGGGTGTGTTTTGGCATACATTCAATTTATGTAAACTACTTCATAACACCTGTGGTCCCTCTGTGGAATCGGGATGAGAATCCTTGGTCTGGTGGCCCCGTGCCACTGTAATTTCAATGGGGCATTCTTTTAAGAAAGCGTATTTCGAGCCCAGCCCCAATGTTTCATTTTCCTACCAGGGTTTATCAGTTCATCACTGGTCAATGCTGAAAACAAGCAACTTTTATGTCCCACAGTAAGGATGCTACCTTCAGCACTGATCTTTATGAAAGCAGTAATCATTATGACCGATTGATTTAAATACAAAGACCTGTAATTACTGTAACCTCAAATATTTAAAATTACATCCCAGTTCAAACCAATTGTTTGGCATTTCCTAAAATGAAAGAAACACCAAGTCAGTGTAGAACAGTATTGGATAATTTTTGGTTTATTTACTTCAAAATGCTGTGGGGAGGGAATACCAAAGACAAACACATCATCACCTATGGGATATTCCTGCCAAAAAGGGTCAACCTGAACCTAATCATACAGACAGACCCAAAGAAATGCAAATTAGAGTCTGCAAAAACAACTAGTCTGGACTATTTCAAAATGTCATTGTCACAAGAGAGGCAGAAAAGGGCAGGAAAATGCTCCTCATGTAAGAGAAACTTCAGACAACTAAATGCAACCCTGGAGGCAGGGATTGAGTAAAAGAACAAACATAAGCTTAAAAAACTAGGAAGACAATTGGGAAAATCCAAATAGGGGCCAGACAGTATTGTAAAGCTAAACTTTCTGTGGGTGATCATTTGATTGCTGTTAAGTAGAATGCCCTTATTCCATGAGATAGCTACTGCCATATTTTGGTGTGCAATGTCGTGATAGAAGAAATGTGGCAAAATACTAATAATCACTAAAACTAGATAAAGAGATAACAGGTATGCATTGCAACATTTTTCTGATTTTACTTAAGGTTAGAATGATTTTTTTAATTAATTAATTAATTATTTTGAGATGGAATTTTGCTTTTGTTGCCCAGGCTGGAGTGCAGCGGCACAATCTCAGCTCACTCCAAACCCTGCCTCCCAGGTTGAAGCAATTCTCCTGGCTCAGCCTCTCAAGTAGCTGGGATTACAGGCGTGTGCCACCACGCCTGGCTAATTTTTGTGTTTTTAGTAAAGACGGGTTTCACCATGTTGGTCAGGCTGGTGTCAAACTCCTGACCTCCAGTGATTTGCCCTTCCTCAGCCTCCCAAAGTGCTGGGATTACAGGCGTGAGCCACCATGTCCAGTCAACTTTTTTAAATTTTAAAATGAGACAGGGATTTCTGTTTGAGTGAGAGACGTATCATGCGTCAGTCTGAACAGAATACATCTAACGCGTACCATTTTAGTCTTTCACAATCATGGGCAATACTTATACAGTTGTCATTAAAATTGCAAAGATGTTTTGCAATTTATACTTTCAGACATTTCAGATGCCAAAAATCGAAAGAGCTCACAGAATATTCTTTTCGTGTTTATATTCAAAATTTCCAGAGGGTTGTTACACATTTTTAAATTAGGCTTACAGTTTGTGATTAATTTATTCTATCGAATGATTTACCACCTAGTTGCTAAATAAAGCTAGGAAAAAACGTTATTGGGTTGGTGCACTAAAACGGCCAAAAACCACAATTACTTTTGCACCAACCTATAGTAATATGAATGTGCTGGCCTGCAAGCCATTTACCACAGCAAAGCAAAAGAGCTTAACAAAAATCAGATGACTTTTTTTTTTTTTCCAGACAAAGGTTGATGAATTGCATGAGTGGGATCCACCTTAGCTATGCAGCTCTAATGCCCTGGGGTTTTACTCCTTTGGTCCTACTCATTTCCTTTCCTTTCCTTTCCCTTTCCTTTCCCTCCCTCCCTCCCTCTCTCTTTCTTAGAGACAGAGTTTCACTGTTGTCCAGGCTGGAGCTTAGTGGTGTGATGTCAGCTCACTGCAATCTCCACCTCCCAGGTTCAGATTCTCCTGTCTCAGCCTCCCAAGTAAATGGGATTACAGGTGTGCGCCACCAACTGGACTAATTTTTGTTATCTTTAGTAGAGACAGGGTCTCACCATGTTGGTCAAACTCCTGACCTCAAATGATCCATATTTAGTACATGATAGTAAAGTCATCACTAGAATGAACATAACATATTGAGATAATTGCTCTTACTCTTTCAGAAAGGAGAAACCAAAATTGTATTTTATCTATTGTGCAATATAAAATAAAATATTGCTGGGCACGGTGGCCCACACCTGTAATCCCAGCACTCTGGGAGGCCGAGGAGGGTGGATCACAAGGTCAGGAATTCAAGACCAGCCTGGCCAATATAGTGAAACCCTGTCTGTACTAAAAATATAAAAATTAGCTGGGCATGGTGGCATGTGCCTGTAGTCCCAGCTACTCGAGAGGCTGAGGCAGGAGAATTGCTTGAATCTAGGAGGCAGAGGTTGCAGTGAGCCAAGATCACGCCACTGCACTCCAGCCTGGGTGACAGTGAGACTCCATCTCAAAAAAACATTTAAAAATACATAAAATATTGCACAATGGGAAGAATACTAAAGTTAGAGCCAAAAGGCCTGTTTAAATCCCAGCTCTGTCACTTGACAGAGAATATAAACTTGCATAAGTTACGGAATCTCGTTTCAACCATAGCTTTCTCACTTGAAAAATGAAGTCAGAATACTGGCTGATCTCTACGTAAGGTCAGAGTCGAGCTCTAAATATTCAATGATTCTATGATGCTGGCCTCCAAAATATTTTTTCAAACTAGATGAGTTGAGTTCTACTGGTCTAGGTCAGTACTGAGATATTTTTTTAATTGGAAAATGTAACTTAGCATCTCCTCTCCCCAAACTCCTATTTCTTCTGACTTCTGTTCAGAGGTTGGGTCAAACTCTCCTTCACCCAAGATGAAGATCCCTATGTATTTTGACTCCCATGACACCTAATCAGCTGTCAAATCCCAGATTCTTACTTCCTCCGTATCTTACACACTTCTTTTTTTTTCAATTATTATTTTGAGACAGAGTTTCACTCTGTTGCCCAGGCTGGAATACAGTGGCAGAAACTCAGCTCACTGCAGCCTCATCCACCTGGGCTCAGGCAAACCTCCCGCCTCCATCTCCCAAGGAGCTGGGACTACAGGTGCACCATCACACGCAGCTAATTTTTTTTTTTTTTTTTTTTTTTGGTAGAGGCAGGGTCTTGTTATGTTACCCAGGCTGGTCTCAAACTCCTGGGCTCCATCCTCCTGCCTCAGCCTCCCAAAGTGCTGGGATTACAGGCGTGAGCCACTGGGTCCAGCTTCATTCATCTCTTTCTGCCACCACTTTAATTCAGGCCTCCATTGCCTCTTGCCTAGATCGCTAGTTTTCTTCCATAAATGCACCTGATTAGTAATCCCAGACCAGAAGATTATTCTATCAAATCAGTACCCAACCAAAAGCATGTAGCAGCTCCCCATACCTAAAAATTTATGCACAAGTTCCTCAACCTGACATTTAAGAACCTCTACATCTGACCTCAACCAGTTTGCTACAAATTCTTTATATAACCTGAACTACCCACTGCAGTATCACAATCTCCTGTACTTTCTGGATTTTATGTCTTCTGCTGTTGTTCTTACAATGCCCTTTTCTCTGCCTTTCAAAACTGATTCCATTCTTCAAAGTTCAGGTCCAATGGTAATCACACTCACCTAGACATTATGGCTCCCATGACACTAACATAATGTGACAACTTTAATGGCCAACTGTGAATTTTAAAAGACAGTTTACCTGGCCAGGCGCAGTGGCTCATGCCTCTAATCCCAGCACTTTAGGAGGCTGAGGAGGGCGGATCACCAGAGGTCAGGAGTTCAAGACCAGCCCAGCCAACATGGTGAAACCCTAAATCTACTAAAAATACAAAAATTAGCCTGGTGTGATGGCATGCGACTGTAGTCCCGCCAACCTGGGAGGCTAAGGCAGGTAGGCGGGACTACAGGTGCACTGAGTAGGAGGGAGTAGGAGAATCAATGGAATCTGGGAAGCAGAGACTGCAGTGAGCCAAGATCGCGCCACTGAACTCCAGTCTGAGTAACAGAGCGAGACTCCGTCTCAAACAAAACAAAACAAAAAAAGTTTACCTATGATAGTATACTAAATTTATTACTTGTGCCAATGTTGTTTAACTGTCACTGGCTACCAGGCACAGTATCTTAAGGATTTGCATCTTAGCAGAGGAAAAGGAGAAAGGCAACACACCTTTGACATTCAGAAACCAGAGCTTCCAAATTGAGGACCTACATAATAGGGTGTGGGCTTCCATGTTATTAAAAGATTTTATTTATTTTTTGAGAGGGAGTTTCACTCTGTCAACTAGGCTGGAGTGCAGTGGCACGATCTCAGCTCTCTGTCTTCCAGGTTCAAGTGACTCTCCTGCCCCAGTCTCAGAGTAGCTAGGATCACAGGTGCACACCATCATGCACAGCTAATTTTTCTATTTTTAGCAGAAATGGGGTTTCACTACGTTGGCCAGGCTGGTCTCGAACTCCTGACCTCA
Source organism: Cacajao melanocephalus (assembly GCA_963573385.1). Classification (NCBI taxonomy): domain Eukaryota; kingdom Metazoa; phylum Chordata; class Mammalia; order Primates; family Pitheciidae; genus Cacajao; species Cacajao melanocephalus. The sequence goes on along the minus strand of CAUYLG010004348.1, from coordinate 39,392 downwards.
AGCAATCCACCTCCCACTGCCTCAGCCCCGCAGTGCTGGGATTATAGGTGCGAGCCACAGCACTCAGCCAAAAGATGTTTACATTAATTCAACATCTAAAAATTTGGGGGCTTTCCCTTTACAATTCCTAATGAAGATCTAGAGCAGTGGTTCTCAGGGTTGATTCTGCACCACTCCCAGGGACATTTAGCAATATCTGGAAGCATTTTTGATTGTCACAACTGGACAGGGAGTGCTACTGCAGATGCTGAACATCCTGTGATACACAGAACAACACTCACAATAATAAAGTATCATCTGGTCCAAAATGTCAAGTGCCCAGATTGAGAAACGGATCTAGAAGTACTGTATGCATCTGTGGGTTCTGCCTACCAAAAGAAATTTTCAAATTTTTCAAGTTCAAATCCTGAAAGTTCCTCCAATTACCAGAGATAGGATCTCCTGCAAGGTACTTAACTTCTTTATACCTCAAATTCTTCATCTGTAAAACAGAGATAATGATATAGGTACCTACCTCACAGGGTTTTTCAAGGATCAGGTGAGTGCCTGTAAAATCTTTGGAAAAGTGTGCCACGCACATAGTAAGCAATCAATAAAATTACTTACATTCTTCCCTGGCCTAGTGCCCAGTCCTGCATTTCAAATATCGAAAATGCACAAAAAATGGTTACTCAATGTATACAACGCCTTAATTTCCTGGGGAGAGCACTAATGGGTAAAAACAGATAACATTCTTTTTTTGTGTGAGAAAAAGGAAACACAGAGCTAGGGACGTAGTTGAAGGAAGCATTTGCCCATCACATCCCTCCTTCCTCAGAACACTTTTAACCTGCAAGAAATGCTGCCCCTCTTCATTGGATCCTTAGTACACACTGCCTTACAATCTCTTTGATATTTGTTTTTCCTTTCATGCCTTCTGACGAACTGAAGATCCTCAAGCACATGAACGGGATGATATCTTTTGATCCCTACGTCATCTACCTAGCATTAATGTTATTTATGCACTTATGATAGTGTTTCTACTAGATTGTACATGCCCTCTGTGGACATGGACAGCACTCTACTCCTCTTTATGCAACCCAAAGGGCTTAACAGACCTCAGCAACTGGCTGGCTGGCCCAAGCCTCTCGTTTTATAGATTGGACAGAGAGGCTAAGTGACTTGCCAAGAGTCAAGGTCATATTGCAAGTAGCAGAGCTGGAATTCCAACTCTGATAAATAGCCAACCCAGAGACTCGAGTTCTACCTAATATTAAAATTACATCCATGGTACAGATAATTTTTAATTAAGTACAAGAGCACCTTCACAGGAATTATACTGATATAGTTACCTGACAAAACAAAAATGGAAGGAGAAATAGACCTCTAAGCTCTGTTCTGCTTATATTACACCTTAATGGCTCAACCTGTTTTCTTTAATGGTTCCAAATCTTCACATTTCCTTACTAGATTTTGACAACAAAATTTATGTAAATATACCACAAATAGTCAGTGATGTCAGACTTAATTCCCCTTAAATGATCTCATAATTATTTTGAGTAACAGAGAATCCCTTACTGAGTAAACCAATGATACCTATCCTTCACCATCTGAACATATTCTTTAACGATCACCTGAACGGATTGGTATCTTATAAAAACTCAATAGGCCAGCAATTTGGAACAATTAATATATGGTGTAAAATATTCAGACGATTTGAAATATGAGTGTTAAAAACCCCAACATAAATGTAAAATCTGCAAGCATCAAGAGCAATCTACACGAAAACCTGAGATAGAAGAAATTTTATTTTATTCTCAACAAGTGAAAGAAAAAAAGAAAAAAGAAAAGCTATTATTCATGGATCTGGTTAACTGGCTAAGTTTCTCTGAGTGTCCCAGTATGATGCAAAAGAAAAAGGTGAATAAGAAAGGAAAAACCCGTAGGAAAGAAAATGAATGTGAAAAGGAGTTAAATACAGTAAAATTCCCTGATGCTTAACCAATTACAGCTCAGTGAAGCTAAGTATTTCCATTCCATAAAGACAGCGTTTAAAAAAGCAAAAACCCTCCCTTCGCGGTGATGCAAAAGCAGTAGGGCCCAACAAAAAAGACAACCTCTTCTGGAGAACAGATTTTTAATTATTTTACCAGCTGATAAAAAGAGGACATATCGAACATGGACAGAAATGGAGTTTCAAAGGAAAACAAAACGCAGCGTATGCTTGGTAAAGTTCAAGGGCAAAATGTTTCCAATGCAACAGAATCCGCCTGACTACAACGTGTTGGGGGGGAAAAATGCGAACACATAGTATCTTTTTATAAAGGCAACAATTTGAGCTACAAAGTAATAACGGGGAAGCCAAAACAGTTTGACAGCCCGCCATAAGGGCCGCCTCAATCATGAGTCACACAATGCCTGCAACCATTTACAATAGTAATTAATGCACAAGTCCCCTAATTAAATTCTAAAAGGGTGAGAATGCTTTAACTAAGTTTACAAGAATTGCTTTGCGCTTTTTTTTTTTTAAAGAAAGAAACACACGCGTAATTTCGCATCTCCCCGAAATCCCTCCAGTATTCCCCCAGGCCGCTTCTCCCGAATGTCTGCTCTCTGCGTGCGGAAGAAAATGTCACGGGGGAACTTCTCAACCCAGAAAGGGCGAATCGGAGTGAAATACACGATTATCATGGGGCGGGAGATGGAAAGCTCGCCCATCTTACCTGCTAAGATTTCTTTCTACGTCTTTGGTAGCTTTAGCTTCCAATTCTCTGAAACAAAAAAACAAAAACAAAAACAAAACAAAAACACACACACAGAAACGAGATGCGCGTGAAAACGGAGTTGCTGCGGCAGAGGCTCGCGCCAGGGCCGGATGGGGGAGGGGAGGGGAGGGGACGCGGGGGGAGGGGGACTCACAAAGCTGCGGGGATGCAGCCCGGACTGCGGTCTGGTGGCGCGGGCGAGGCGCAACCCCGGCAGGGCCCCCGCGGCGCAGCGAGGCTCCCTCGGGCCGCCCGCCCGGCCTCCTCAGCAGCGCAGCCCGCGCCCTCCCGCCGAGGCCCGAGGTCTCAGGGACGCTCGGTGCCTCCGCCGCCGCCGCCGCCGCCGCCGCCGCCGCCGCGGTTGCGGGCCCTGCGGCAGCGCCTGCGGCTCCTCCCGCCCGGAGGGAGGCCCCCGTTCCGCTCACCTCATGTGTGTAAAGTGCACGAGCAAGTGGGGCGCGGCGAAGGAGGCTCGCGAGCCTCAAGCCCTCCGCAGCGCTGCGGGGAGAGGCCCGAGCCGCTGCACCAGCGCCATTTTCTACACCGACCCGCTGCCGCCGCCGCCGACACCGCCGCCGCCGCAGGCCCCAGACCGGAAGTGAATGCCCCACTCGGCAACCCCTTCCGGGGGCGCCGCGGCCACTAGCCCCCAAGATGGAGGCCCTAGCAACTGGACCGACAGACCGGGCAGATCCTTGGCAACCGCTCCGGCGTGGCACGCTGCACCCGGCCGGACCTCCCTGGAGGTCACAGCCTCCGAGGCGCCCCGCGGAGTAGGTGGGGGGGCCTGCGGAGCCCCGAGCCAATCTTTTTCGGCGCGACCGGCTCCAATTTAACCGAAGAGGAGGGGAGTTCCTCCCCTCCTCCTCCTTCTTTGCTGCGACACAAGTTTCCTACCCGCCGCCCGGCCCCTCCCCCACTGATACACGCCAAAAAAAAAAAAAAATTTTGCCTAAAACGCGAATTCTACCCCAGCGCAGCCTGATGACCCCGCGCGGCTTTTGAATTCGGCCACTTCTAATTATTTATGACCTTGGGCCAGTTATTTAACCTCTCTGCTTCTTAGTTCCTCCTCAGGTAAAGAATGTATACCTGAGGTGAGTTGTGAGGCTTAAAAGCGATTTTTATCCACCGACTTTTGCAGACCCTTTGACTCAGCAGTTATTTTCTGCTCAGGAAATAATTTTGGGTATCTGCAAATATTTCACCATCGAGATACTAAGCTGTGGCATTGATGATGGTGAAAAACTGTAAACGGCCAAAATGTCCAGCGTTACTAGATGGCTTCAAAAACAGATACTGGCGTGTATTAGGACACTATAAAATTGCTGTGGAGGAATAATGGGGGAAATGCTTGCAATAGAATAAGTGAAAAAGCAGGTTCTAAAGTAGCTCACACATGTAGATACACTACAGTTCATACATGTAAATACACTAAGATATGTATATATGTAGACATATGCATATGTGTACATTAAAAGTATACATATATACCTACATGTAGATACAATAAGATATATACCTATCTGCAGGTAGATACAACAATATACATACATGTAGATACAGTAAGACATATATTCACTTGAGTGTGTTCTTTCCAATCTCTCATTATGCTTTTTCTTCTAATTTAAAGATAATTCCTCCTCTGTACTTAAAATCTATAACCTTTACTTTCTCAACCCTCACTCTGTGGATCATCCCATTCTCCATTTTCTAACCTAAGTCTTTCAACTGGCTTTTTTTTTTAATTGATTATTTTTTGAGGCAGAGTCTCTGTCTCCCAGAGTGGAGTGCAGTGGCGCGATTTCCGCTCACCGAAACCTCCGCCTTCTGGGTTCAAGCAGTTCTCCTGCCTCAACTGTAGCTGAGATTACAGGCGCGCACCAATCTGCCCAGCAATTTTTGTTTAGTAAAGACAGGGTTTTGCCATGTTGGGCAGGCTGGTCTCGAACTCCTGACCTCAGGTGATCTGCCTGCCTAGACCTCCCAATGTGCTGGGATGACACACGTGAGCCATCGTACCTGGCCTCAACTGGCTTTAAAACATGCTCAAATCTCTCCCATTAAAAACAAAATTTCCCTAGACATGTTGGGTTCCTATCTTCTCTAAGACGATAAACTAATGAATGAATGCACGGAAAGTCATGAAACACATGCATCAAAATGTGTGATGACTTTTTAAAATTTTCTTCTTTTAGTGTATCTGTTTTTTTCTTGTTTACAGTGAGCATATAAAAAACGCTTTTTGAAAAAAAATCAGGTTTACAAAATGTAAAACGTAGTTAGCACCAAATAAATATGCTAGTGACTTTCCTTTTCCTGCTATCATCCCTGAGGTCCATTCCCCTATACACATATTTGTTTTCTTTTCATAATGCTTTCTACTTAAAATGTTTAAAAAGTTACTACGGTATTTCGTTAGGAGTTTAAAAATATGAACATATACGTATGGCACAATATGCTTTCATACCAGGTTTATGAATAATTTTTCACAACAGCATAAGGCAATGAAAACAGTAATATATATCAACATTTGCACAGCTGTTAAGATTAGCTGATTTTCTTATTAGATTTTTTAAGTTTTAATAACTCAGTGATTCTTTTTTTTTTTTTTTTTTTTTTTTTTTGATACGGATTTTTGCTCTTACTGCCCGGGCTGAAGTGGAATGGCAGGATCTCAGCCCACCACAACCTCCCCCTCCCGGGTTCAAGCGAGTCTCCTGCCTCAGCCTCCAGAGTAGCTGGGATTACAGGCATGTGCCACCACGGCCAGCTAATTTTTGTATTTTTAGTAGAGATAGGTTTCTCCATGTTGGTCAGGCTGGCTCTAATTCCCGACCTCAGGTGATCTACCCGCCTCAGCCTTCCAAAGTGCTGGGATTACAGGCATGAGCCACTGCCCCCAGCCCTTAGTGATTCTTAATTGGGACAATTTTGCCCCCATCTCTACCCCTGGGGACATTTAGCAATGAACTTTTTGGTTGTCACACTGGATGCCACTGATAGGTATCTAATAGCTCCAGGCCAGGGATTCTGCTAAATATTCTATGATGCATAGGACAGTCCCCTACAACCCTGGAATATCTAAACCAAAATGCCAACAGTACCAAGGTTGAGAAAGCCTGGAACTAATTCCCAGCTGCAGAGAAGCTAATAAGATGTGATTTATTGGCCGGGCATGGTGGGTCAGGCATAGTAGGCCAGGTGCGGTGATTCACGCCTGTAATCCCAGCACGTTGGGAGGCTGAGGTGGGCGGATCATCTGAGGTCAGGAGTTCAAGACCAGCCCGACCAACATGGTGAAACCCAGTCTCTACTAAAAATACAAAATTAGCCAGGCATAGTGGTGCATGCCTGTAATCCCAGATACTCTGGAGACTGAAGCAGGAGAATCGCTTGAACCCAGGGGTGGAGATTGCAGTTAGCCAAGATCGCGCCATTGCACTCCAGCCTGGCCAACAAGAGTGAAACTCCAACTCCAAAAAAAAAAAAAAAAAAAAAAAAATATGTGATTTCTTGAAGGTTTGTCAACAGTGATTGGACATCCCATCTGAGCCCTCATGGGCAGCAATATAGAGTGTTCTATATGAGATCATGCTGGTCACTTTAAATTATCTGTTACTTAAACTTGGTGCATTCACTGAAGAAGAATGACATCATAAGATCAGCACTGATTCCTTATGTGGGACCCACTAAGGGATCTTCTCCTGTTACTATCTTTTCTTTTTACTAAATAATGATTCTCTAGTATCATACAAACTCTAGTAACTTTCATTAAAAAGAAAAAGCCCAAAACTCCCGTGACGCCTCATTCCTCTCCCGCTCCATTTTCCTGCTCTTGTTCCCAGGAATGCTTTCTTGGGAAAGTGTTCGACACAAGAGCCTTCCACTGGTTCTCCTCCTTCTCCCAGCTCTCTTTAACCTGATTTCCCCATCCCACCTCCAAAACCGCTCTTACAAAGGTCGCAAATGACTTTGAAGGTGCCAAACTCAATGGGAACAGGTCTGTGCTCATCTTGATTTACTTCTTAGCTACATTTGCCACAATTCCCTCCTAAAGAAAATATCTTTGCTAGGCCATCTTGACAGTACATTCTTCTGGAGTTTTTTTAACCTTTCTAGCCTTTTTTTTTCCTTTGTCTGTTTTGCTAGCATCTTCTGCTTTATATCAGATAAATATTGGAGATCTCCCCACTCCCAAGGCTTTCTTCAGACTTGTGTCCTTCCCCCTTCTTTACTTTCTCTTTAGGATAGGTAATCTCATCTATCCCCTTGTATGTAAGTACTCTCTAAATACAGATGACTCTCACATTTAAACCTTAACCCTTGTCTCACCTGGGTAACCCTGAATGCCAAAATGACAATTCACTTGCATAATATTTATTGAGCACCTACTATGTGCCAGACACTGTGCTAGTACTGGCTTCTCTGGTTCTTGTGAGGAACTACCATGGTGGATTAAGTCTAGCAAGGTAGACAGATTTTTTTTTTTTCCCAGACAAAGTCTTGCTCTGTCATCCAGGGAGTGCAGTGGTATGATCTCGACTCACTCCAACTATGCCTCCTGGATTCAGGTGATTCCTGTGCCTCCGCTTCTTCAGTAGCTAGGATTACAGGCACGTGCCACCATACCTGGGTAATTTTTGTATTTTTAGTAGAGACAGGTTTTCACCATGTTGGCCAGGCTGGTCTCAAACTGCTGACCTCAAATAATCCACCTGCCTCAGCCTCCCAAAGTGCTGGGATTACAGGCATGAGCCACCATGCCCAGCCAATTTTTCTTTTCTTAAGCAAACTATAAATGTATAACTACAAACTATGGCAAGTGCACAGAGGGATAGGAATGTTGCTCTAAGAAAGTGTAAAACAAGGGAACACACCATTGTGTAACAAAGAAGTTTCTTTGAAAATGTAAACCTTCACCTGAGAATGGAGAAAGGAGCTGGGGAGTGGTAGAGGAGGGGTCTCAAGCTGGAGAGTTACATTTATGGTTACATTTGTGAGTTATCAGTGTGGAGGGAAACAGGCTTCATATTGTATTTAGCTTTAAATCTGCCAGACCAAGGCAAATGGATCGCTGGAGCTCAGGAGTTCGAGACCAGCCTGGGAAACATGGCAAAACCCCATCTCTACTAAAAATACAAAAATTAGCTGGGCATGGTGGCGTGCACCTGTAGTCCCAGCTACTCAGGAGGCCAAAGTGGGAGGATCGCTTGAGCCTGGGAGGGGTAGGTTGCAGTGAGCCAAGATAATGCCACTGCACTCCAGCCTGGGTGACAGAGTGAGACCCTTTCTAAATAAATAAATAAAATCTACTAGAGTTGTCATTTTGGTTGCGTTAATCCATTAGGAATGGAACCAGAAACAAAGTCCTATAAAGAGAAACAGGCTGTACAAATTTAATTTTAAATAAGCCCCTTTCCTCCATTTGTCTTTGCTCCTATGGCTTTTGAGGTTATCCAAACATAAATATTCTCTAACTTCTTCTCCTTCTCTTACTGAGAAGGGTAAATGATGAGCCTAATACTTCAGAAATTATGTACTTGAAAGAAAAGATTTTTTTTTTCCTCCCAAGGGACCAAATACTGTTGTGAGATATATAAGTATTTTTTAGGCAAGGTTCATGCATAATCTTTTTAAATTGAAAATATTTTTCACAATAATGTATAAATGATAAATAAAAATTGAAGACATGAACATGAATAAGAGTTCCTGGATAGAATGTATTTTGATGTATCTTGTTTTTATTTGTTGTTTTTTTTTAGACAAGGTCTTGTTCTGTCACCCAGGCTGTAGTGCAGTGGTGCAATCTTGGCTCACTGCAACCTCCACCTCTAGGGCTCAAGTGATCCTTTCACCTCAGCCTCGAGGAGCTGGGACTACAGGTGCAAGCCACTGCACCTGGCTACTTTTTGTATTTTTTTTTTTTGTAGAGATGGGGTTTCACCACGTTGCCCAGGCTGGTCTCAAACTTCTGAGCTCAGGTGATCCACCCGCCTCGGCCTCCTAAAGTTGCTGTGATTACAGGCGTGAGCCACCGTGCACAGCCGAGTATATTTATATTATTTAACTAAAATGTATTTGGAACTTAATATATGCCAGTCAGGCTCTGTTCTAAGTGCTTCACAAATATTAACTGTTGTTTTCACATAGCCATATGAGGTAGAAATATTATCCCCACTTTGCAGATGAGGGTGATTAACTTGTTCAATGTCACATAAATAGTGAATGGTAAAACAAAAAACAAAAACAAACAAACAAAAACCCAAGTGAGGCCAGGCGCAGTGGCTCATGCCTGTAATCCTGGCACCTTGGGAGGCTGAAGCGGGTGGATCACGAGGTCAAGAGATCGAGACCATCCTGGCCAACATGGTGAAACCCCACCTCTACTAAAAATACAAAAATTAGCCAGCGTGGTGGCGTGCCCCTGTAATCCCAGCTACTTAGGAGGCTGAGGCAGGACAATTGCTTAACCCCAGGAGGTGGAGGTTGCAGTGAACCGAGATTGTGCCTTTGCACTTCAGTCTGGTGACAGAATGACACTCCGTCTCAAAAAAAAAAAAATAAAAATTACCTAAGACATTGTTTAAAAATACACATATATTGACATCTCTGATATAAAAGAGAAATAAAAGTAACCATAGTAAAATAAAATGTGTTATGTAAATGTTGGGAAACAGTCTACACTAGAAGACTCAGTGGGGTAGGCAGGTGTTGGCACCTATGTGTAGTGCCACTACTATAAATAGTCACAGCAGTGATTAATTGATTACTCACACACCAAGAACTGTAGTATTGTTGGAGATGTAATTTTTCTGGAATGAAGAACAATTCTCAGTCAAGTTTTGAACAAATAGAAAACAGTTATCTCAATGTATGTGATAATTGCATTACTAGAAATCTTGCAGTAATTAAAATGGAATGAAAAAGAAGTTAGGTACTCAGATAATTATAAACATCCCTTTCATCATGTGAATGTCCAATGAGGGGGGATTCCTCATTTTGTGGAGTTATCTCTGTTCAGCATCCACAACCCCTAGCCACTGACTTTTTTTTTTTTCTTTTCTTTTTAGACAGAGTCTTGCTCTGTCATCCAGGCTGGAGTGCAATGGCAGGATCTCAGCTCACTGCAACCTCTGCCTTCTGGGTTCAAGTGATTCTACTGTCTCAGCCTCCCAAGTAGCTGGGATTACAAGCGCTTGCCACCACACCCGGCTAATTTTTAGTAGAGATGGGGTTTTGCCATGTTGGCCAGGCTGGTCTCGAACCCCTGACCTCAGGTGATCCTCCCACCTCAGCCTCGCAAAGTGCTAGGATTAACAAGCAAGAACCACTGCACCTGGCCGCCACTGACTCTTAATAGCACATGTCTCCCGTCAACCAAAAATACTTCAGTCATTTCCCCTAAACCCTCTGGGGAGGGGAAGTGAAGTGTTACTTAATGAGAACCATTAGTATAGAGGGCGAGAAGAGCCAAGGAATGAATCCTGGAAAATCTGAAACTGCAATGAAGAAATCAGCAAGGCAGGAAAGAAACAGGATGAGTGTAGCATATTGGGGCCACGTAATACCTCCTGGATATTTCAGGCTGACATGTCAAAATTTAGCCTCCTCATTTCTCCCCTGACCCCACCAACATCCCACATGAACCTGACCTTTTCCCAGTTCTGCCAGGTCGCTAATAACACCACCAGTCACTTAGCTACTCCAACCAGAAACCTAAGCGTTAATTTTGACTCTTTCCTGCATCTCATGCAATGTATCAGCAAGTCATTTGGTCTCTAACCTGCTTTCTTTGTCTTCCCTTCCTGTTTCTCCACTGCCATCCCTTAGAATACGCTGAAAACTCCAAAGATTCCCTCTCTTTGCCTCTTTTTTGTTGTTGTTGTGGTATAGTTTATATACAATAAAAGTCACACTTTATGTATTTAAGAGTTGGGTCTCTGCGGAGTGCTGTGGCTCACGCCTGTGATCCCAGCACTTTGGGAGGCCAAGGCGGGTGGACCATTTGGAGTCAGGAGTTCAAGACAAGCCTAGCCTAACATGGTGAGACCATGTATCTACCAAAAATACAAAAATTAGCCAGGCATGATGGTGGGTGCCTGCAATCCCAGCTACTCAGGAGACTGAGGTAGGAGAATCACTTGAACCTGGGAGATGGTGGTTGCAGTTAGACAAGATCGTACCACTGCACTACAGCCTGTGTGACAGAGCATAACTCTGTCCCAGAGCGAGACTGTTTCAAAAAATAAAAAATAAATAAATAAACAGTTGGAGTCTTGCTCTGTCACCCAGGCTAGGGTGTAGTGGCACAATTATAGCTAGTTGCAGCCTCAAACTCCTGGGCTCAAGTGATCCTTCTGCCTCAGGCTCCCAAGTAGCAAGGATGCCAGGTATGTGTCACCACGATCAGCTAATTTTTTTATTACTTTTTATAGAGATGGGGGTCTCGCTATGTTTCCCAGGCTGGTCTTCAATGCCTGGCCTCTAGTGATCCTCCCACCTTGGCCTCCCAAAGCAGTGGGGTTACAGGTATACTCACACATTTAAAGTGAAAAATCTGATGCATTTTGACCAATAAATATACTCATGTAACCATCACCACAATCACTATATAGAACACTTTTATCACTCCAGAAAATTCCCTTATGCCCCTTCTCAGTGACTTACCTGTTCTCCTCCCACAAACACCTACCACCAGGATATCACTTTTCTGATTTATATCACCATAAATTAGTGCTGTCTGTTTTAGCTCCTCATAGAAATGAAATCATACTGTATATATTCTTTTGGGCTTGACTTCTCTTGCTAAACATGCCTGTGAGAGTCATTCATATGATTGCCTGTTCATTCCTCTTTATTGCTGGGAAGTATTACATTGAATGGATATACCACAGTTTACTCATCCTCCTGTTTTAAAATAATAGTTATTATTGTTATCATCATTTTGAGACAGCGTCTCACTCTGTCACCCAGGTTAGAGTACTGTGGTGCCATCTGGTCCACTGTACCTCAACTTTCCAGGCTGAAGCCATCCTCCCACCTCAGCCTCATGAGTAGCTGGGACCAAAGGTGTGTACCACCAGGCCGGGCTAATTTTTATATTTTTTGTAGAGATGGGGATTTGCCACGTCGTCTGGGCTAGTCTCAAATTCCTTAGGCTCAAGCAATCCACCCCGCCTCGGCCTCCTAAAGTGCTGGGATTACAGGTGTGAGGCACAGCACCTGGCCCTACTATCATTATTGTTTGTAGAGACGGGGTTTCGCCATGTTACCCAGCCTGATCTCAAATTCCTGAGCTCAAGGGATCCACACACCTCAGCCTCCCAAAGTGCTGGAATAACAGGCATGAGCCACCGTACCCAGCCACATCCTCGTCTTAATTGGCATTTGGGTTATTTCCAGTTTGGGGCTATTATGAGTAAATCTGGTATGAACAGTTCTTGTACAGGTCTATTTTTGTGGACAGTGGGCATGTGTTTCTACTTTTCTTGGTTAAATACCCAGAAATAGAATTACTGGATCACAAGATAAGTGTGTACTTGACTGTGTAAGAAACTAGAAAACATGTCTAAAATGGTTGTACCCGGTTGCATCTCAACCTCATCAAGAGTTCTAGTTGCTGCTCCTCCTCAGCAGCTTTGCAGGAGTTCAAGCTTAGCCCGTCAAAACCATTCTCCATACAGCAGCCTTAATTCTTTCTCTTTTTCCTTTTTTGAGATGGGGTCTAGCTGTGTCACCCAGATGGGAGTGCAGTGGTGTGATTACAGCTCACTGTAGCCTCCAACTCCCAGGCTGAAGTGATCCTCCCACCTCAGCCTCCTGAGTAGCTGGGACTACAGATGTAAGCCACCATGCCTAGCTATTTTTTTTTAATTATTATTTTTTGTAGACGGGGCCTCACTATGTTGACCAGACTGGCAATTTTTCTTAAAATGAAAGTTTGAGCATCTTCTTTTCTGCTTAAACTAATAAAAAGAATTTCCAGGACTCTCAATTTAAAGCCTGATACTTTTTTTTTTTTTGAGATGGGGTCTCACTCTGTTGCACAGGCTGGAGTGCAGTGGCGCAATATCGGCTCACTGCAACCTCTGCATCCCGGGTTCAAGCAATTCTCTTGCCTCAGCCTTCTGGGTAGCTGGGATTACAGGTGCCCGCCACCACATTTTTTTGTATTTTTAGTAGAGACAGGGTTTCACCATGTTAGCCAGGACAGTCTCAATCTCCTGACCTCATGATCTGCCCAACTTGGCCTCCCAAAGTGCTGGGATTACAGGTGTGAGCCACTGTGCCCAGCCAAAGCCTGATGATACCTTTAAGGTGTTCTATAATATCTCCCCGATGTTATCTTGCTTTAGTCATTCTCTCTTGCTTACCATGCCTCAGACAAGCCTCCTCCTCCCCATCCTTCCCCTCTCAACCCAAATGAAACTTCCTCAGGACTTTCCTGACCACCACCTGCCTTGACTCAAAAGGTCTCCCTCCCAGTTACATATTCCAAAGACATCCTCTACACCTTCATAGCATCAATCACATTTGTAATGAAACATTATGTCGCTTGTTTAAATTTTTTATTTTTTTGAGACAGGGTCTCACTAGGCTAGAGTGCAGTGGTTTAATCACAGCTCACTACAGCCTTGAACTCCTGGACTCAAGTGATCCTCCTGCCCCAGCCTCCTGAGTTGCTGGAACTACAGACCCACACCATCACACCCAACTAATTTTTACTTTTATTTTATTTATTATTATTTTTTGAGACAGGGTCTCATTCTGTCATCCAGGCTGGAGTGCAGTGGCATGAGCATGGCTCATTTCAACCTCTGCCTACCAGGTTCAAGTGATCTCATGCCTCAGCCTCCTGAGTAGCTGAGATTACAGGCACCTGCCACTATGCCCGGCTAATTTTTATATTTTTAGTAGAGATGGGATTTCATTATCTTGGCCAGGCTGGGTCTTGAACTCCTGACCTCAGGTGATCTGCCCACCTCAGCCTCCCAAAGTTGCTGGGATTACAAGCGTGAGCCACTGTGCCCAGCAGCAACTAATTTTTAAAATTTTTTGTAGAGACAGGATCTCCCTATGTTGCCCAGTCTCAAACTCCTGAACTCCTGAGCCTAAATGATCCTCTTATCATGGCCTCCCAAAGTGCTAGAATTACAAGTGCCTACCACTGCCCCTGGCTTTGTTTAATCTCTGGCTCTCTTGATTTTTTGTAAGCACCAGGAGAGCAAAGGCCATCTCTGCCTGTTCATCAATACATCTCCACCTCTAGCACAATGCTTAGTACATATTAGGCCCTCAATAACACCTATTAAATGAATAAATGATTTTCCACACTCTGCTTATCTTTCTCTCTTTCTCTCTCTTTTTATTTGAGATGGAGTCTCGCTCTGTCACCCAGGCTAGAGTGCAGTGGCTTGATCTTGTCTCACTGAAACCTCTGCCTCCCAGGTTCAAGCAATTCTCCCTGCCTCAGCCTCCCACGCAGCTGGGATTACAGGTGCCCACCACCAAGCCTGGCTAATTTTTGTATTTTTAGTAGAGACCGGGTTTCACCATGTTGGCCAGGTTGGTCTGAACTCCTGACCTCAGGTGATCCACCCACCTCAGCCTCCCAAAGTGCTAGGATTACAGGTGTGAGCCACTGCACCCTGCCTACTTATCTCTCTCTATCCAAAAATCCACATCACCACCAAAGTAGTCTTTCTAACTAGTTAATCTGATAAGTCCTGCTGTGGCTATGAATTCTCGAATGGCTATATTCTATAGAATTTTACCTGAAATCCTTTGTGTAGTATAAAAGACTCTTCAAGAACTCTTGCTACCTAACCTGCCATGTTTCTTACAATCCCTATATTGTGCTTCAGCGATAGTGAATTATTACTAGTTTATTGTGTTTTTCAAAGCCTCTATGACTTGAACACGTTATTTCCTCTGAATGAAAGTCCTCTCCCATTATGGCTACCTAACGAACTCCTGTTTCAAAGCCCAGTTCAAATGCTACCTCCCTTGGTAAGCCTTCCCTGAAATGCTCTAGATCTCATAAGAATATAGATATGAGTCAAGTACCAATACTAATGTACCTACCATTCCTGCCCCCTACTATTCAGGTGAAAACACAGCCCCCTGAAAAGAATGCCTTGAGCATTTAGGGCGGGAATCTCACACACTCGTGAGATAACTCATTTTATCCAGGCACTGCCAGCAGAGAAGTCCCCCGGGAATGAAGATCTGTCTCCTTCATTCAGTGTTGTATTCTCCAGTACCTAGAGCAGTGCCTGGGAAGTATTAAGCTTGGAATTTATATTTGTTGAATACGAAGAATGAATGGGCCAGGGGTGGGGGGTGGGGTGAGGGGGCAGATGCCTGTAATCCCAACACTTTGGGAAGCCAAAGTGGGCCAATCCCCTGAGGTTGGGAGTTCAAGACCAGCCTGGCCAACATGGTGAAACCCTGTCTCTACTAAAAATACAAAAATAGCTGGGCATGCTAGTGCATGCCTGTAATCCCAGCTACTCAGGAGGCTGAGACAGGAGAATTGCTTGAACCCAGGAGGCAGAGGTTGCAGTGAGCTGAGATGTGTCACTGCACTCCAGCCTAGACAGCAAGAATGAAATTCTGTCTCAAAAAAAAAAAAAAAATGGTGAGCATTGTCTTTTTTCCAAGCAGGTTTAATGATGTGGCAACAAGCATCGTTGTTCTCCAAGTACCTGTTTGTTAATATCATGACTGCCAACAAGAATTGGATTCTCCTAGACTTTTGGTGGTCTCTGGGATCTCCTGCGTTTTGCTTTATCTGACAAACGCAAACAGCATTCTTTCCCTGATGCTCTGGCCTGCCCCCAGATCCACCAGGCACATTCGTTGTTTCACTAAGGAGAAAGTGGGTACTTCTGCTTCTTATTAGGTACTTTAGATATCCATTGCTAAAATAATCCCTGGTTGCTTCCCTACTTTTTCTGATAATGGCGCCCGGCTTTTCCTTAGAGGCTGTCCTCCTTCACTCTCAGTCAATGAATTTTGGTGGAAAAGGCTACATTAAGCATTCTTATTTTTAATGATTCTTATACCCACTGACTAAGTAGAGGAAAACTTGAACATTAAATTAAATAATGAGGCCAGGTACAGTGACTCATGCCCGTACTCCTAGCTACTTGGGAGGCTGGTCAGGGAGGTTCGCTTGAGTCCAGGAGGTCAAGGCACCAGGGAGCCGTGATTGTGCCACGGTACTCCAGCCCTGGGCAACATTGTGAGGCCCTGCCTCAATAAATAAATAACAGCAATTATAACAATAACGTAGGAAACTGTATCCATACATACAGAAATAAATGTATTTGTTTATTAATCAATTCATTTATTCATTCCTCCAAGTTTTGTTTTTTCTTTTTTTTTTTTTTTTTGAGACATGGTCTCATTCTGTCGCTCAGGCTGGAGTGCAGTGGTGTGATCTCAGCTCACTGCAACCTCCGCCTCCTGTGTTCAAGCGATTCTCTGGCCTCAGACTCCCAAGTAGCTGGGACTACAGGCATGTGCAACCACACCTGGCTGATTTTTTGTAGTTTTAATGGAGACGGGGTTTCACTGTGTTAGCCAGGATGGTCTCAACCTCCTGACCTTGCGATCCCAAAGTGCTGGGATTACAGGTGTGAGCCACCACACCCGGCCTTCTTTTTTTCCTTTTGAGACAGTGTCTCACTTTGTCACCCAAGCTGGAGTTCGGTGGTGTGAACATGGCAGCCTTCATCTCCTAGGCTCAAATGGTCTTCCACCCCACAAGTAGCTGGGACTACAGGTGGACACCACCACACTCGGCTAATTTTTGTACTTTTTGTAGAGGCAGGGTTTCTCCATGTTGCTCAGGCTTGTCTTGAACTCCTGGCCTCAAGCAATCTGCCCACCTCAGCCTCCCAAAGTGCTGGGATTACAGGTGTGAGCCACTGTGCCCAGCCCATTCATTATATGTTTGATGAGGAATAAGAGCTTCTGTTTCCAGCCAACACGGGGTAACTGGAACTGTATTTACTCCTCTCTCCTGAATCAGCTAAAAATGCAGACAAAATTTATGAAACAATGGTTTTCAAAACATTAGACATCAAGCAAAGGAGGACAGTGATCCCCAAGAGATAGGAAAGATATGAGGTGGACCCAATGGTTGCCCTATATTACTGCTTGAGGAGAGTTTCCAGGCAGTGGTACAGTGGCACAGGGAGGGAAACCCAAGCACAGTGGACTTCCCGAGTTGAAGCAGTGTAGCTCAGTGTCTGCAGAGACCAAGTTGGCTAGAATTTGCAGATCAGAGTACCAAAGAGGAGAGAACCACACGCATAGAGAACTACAGAGATCTATGGATGGTCATGCTTGAGTAGAAAACCTTGTAATTCACAGGGCATTAGGTACAGTACTCAAGAGGGTTTTGCATCAGTGGTGGGACAAAGTTAACTCTAAACAAATGTGTCCCCAACAAAGCTTAAAAGGAATTTCTTGCCAGGTATGGTGGCTCATGCTTGTAATCACAGCAGCTTGGGTCTTTAGCTAAAAGCTGTGCAGTACATGCATGTCATAAAACTACTCAGGAATGGGCTAGGCACAGAGTGGCTCATGCCTGTAATCTCAGCACTTTGGGAGGCTGAGGTGGGTGGATCAATTGAGGCCAGGAGTTGGAGACCAGCCTGGCCAACATGGCGAAACCCTGTCTCTACTAAAAATAAATAATAATAAATAAATCAGTCAGGCGTGGTGACATGCACCTGTAATCCCAGCTACTCAGGAGGCTGAGGCAGAAGAATCGCTTGAACTCAGGAGGTGGAGGTTGCAGTGAGCCAAGATCATGCCACTGTACTCCAGCCTGGGAGACAGAGAGAGACTCCATTCTAATTGAAAAAAAAAAAGTACTTAAGAATGGAAAAGAACCACCCAAAATGATTAGAAGGAACAATATCTGGGACTCACAGAGAGGTTGGGATAGTTTCTTATCCCATCAGCTAGAGTAGAAAACCTCATAATTCACAGGGCATTAGGTACAGTACTCAAGAGGGTTTTGCATCAGTGGTGGGACAAAGTTAACTCTAAACAAATAAAGGAATTTCTTGCCAGGTATGGTGGCTCATGCCTGTAATCACAGCAATTTGGGAGGCTGAGGTAGGAGGATCGCTTGAGATCAGAAATTCAAAACCAGCCTGGACAATAAAGTGAGATCTCATCTTTACAAAAAAATTAAAAAATAAAAATTTTAAAAGGAAGGAATTCCTAATAAGTTTAATCTGCATTCAAGTAATTAATTGTATTCCAGAAAAAATGTGTAGAATATTTATATAAATATAAAAACTAAAATGTACCAGATAAGCAAAAAAGTAGGAAAATATGATTGAAATGAGGAGAAAATTTTGCTATTTGAAATTGACACAGAAATGACACAGGTGCTAAAATTAGAAGAAAAGGATATCAAAACAGTTATCAGAGCTGTATTTCACATATCCTAAAAGTTAAGTCGAGCCCTGAAATATATTTTTAAAAGAAAGACTTAAACTTCTGGAGCTAAAAACGACAATGTCTGAGAAGAACAACACACAGAAATTGGATGAGATTAACAGCAGATCAGGTGCTGCAGAAGAAAAGATCAGTGAACCTGATGATATAGCAGTAGAAACTAACAAAAGTGAAGCAGATAGGAAAAAGGGACCTAAAATGAAATGAACAGATCATCAGTGAGCTGTGGAACAAATTAAATGATCTAATATATGGGTTATAGGAGACCCTAAAGGAGAGAACAAGGGACTAGAAGAATTTAAAGAAATAATAGTACAATTTTCTCCAAGTTTCATGAAAACTATAAACCACAGATTCAACAATGTTGGTAAGCCCCAAACAGACACACATGTACCCATGCAATGTGAAGAAAATGACACCAAGGCACATAATAATTGAATCATTTAAAAACAATGATTAATGGCCAAGCATGCTAGCTCATGCCTGTAATCTCAGCACTTTGGGAGGCTGAGGCAGATGGATGACCTGAGGTCTGGAGTTTGAGGCCGGCCTGGACAACATGGTGAAACCCCGTCTCTACCAAGAATACAAAAATTAGCCAGAGTTGTAGTGCACACCTGTAGTCCCAGCTACTCAGGAGGCTGAGGCAGGAGAATCACCTGAACCTGAAAGGTGGAGGTTGCAGTGAGACGAGATCACACCACTGCACTCTAACCTGGGTGACAGAGCAAGACTCTGCCTCAAAAAAATAAAATAAATATAAAATAGGCTGGGTGCGGTGGCTCATGCCTGTAATCCCAGCACTTTGGGAGGCTAAGGTGTGCGGATAATGGTGTCAGGAGTTCAAGACCAGACTAGCCAACATGGTGAAACCCTGTCTCTACTAAAAAATACAAAAATTAGCTGGGCCTGGTGGCCCGTGCCGGTAATCCCAGCCCTTTGGGAGGCTAAGGCAGGAGGATCACTTGAGCCCAAGATCGCTTGAGGCTGAAGTGGGTTATGATCATGCCACTTACTCCAGCCTTGGAGACAGAGGAACACCCAGTGTCTCTTAAAAACAAAAAAAGTTACAGTTAATAAACTAAGGAATAAAATGGGATTATATAAGGCTCCAACTTCATTGTTTTGCCTGTGGATATTTAGTTTTCACAGGACCATTTTTTGAAAAATTTTTTTCCCCTGTTGAATGATCTTGGCACTCTTCAAAGGAATAAAATGGAATCATAAAAATTACTCAGCTATGCCAGGCATGGTGGCTCGAGCCTGTAATCCCAATACTTTGGGAGGCTGAGGCAGGTGGATCACCTGAGGTCAGGAGTTTGAGACTAGCCTGGCCAACATGGTGCAACCCTGTCTCTACTAAAAATACAAAAATTAGCTGGGCATGATGGCAGATGCCTGTTATCCCAGCTACTCAGGAGGCTGAGGAAAGACATTCGCTTGAACCCAGGAGGCAGAGGTTACAGAGAGCTGAGATCATGCCATTGCGCTTCGGCCTGGGCAACTAGAGTGAAACTTTGTTTCAAAAAAAAAAATTACTCAACTAAAAATATTAAGAAATGGGCCAGGCATAGCAGCTCATCCCTGTAACCCCAGCAATTTGGGAGGCCAAGGAAGGAGGATCACTTGAGCCCAAGTGTTGAAGACCAACTCAAGCAACATAGAGAGATCCCATCTCTATTTTAATAATAAAATAAAAAGTATTCAGAAACAAAGAAAGAGGAAAATAGAAATGAAGAACAAATGGGACAAATAGACAACAATAGCCAGAATCTAAGTTTAAAGTCAGCTAAGTCACATAAAATGAAAGGTCCATATAATGGAATACTACCCAGCAATTAAAAAGGAACTATTTAAATAAATAACATGGATGAATTTCAAAATAATAACACTGAGAGAAGGAACCCAGACTCCCCCCAAAAGGACAGATTAGATGACTCAATATATACAAAAGTCTAGAAAATGGAAATTATTATGTAGTCATAGAAAGAATGTCAGTGGTGCCTGGGGATGGGCAGATTGCAGGGGATGGGTGAGAGGAAAAGATTACAAAAAGGGAGAAGGAAACTTTTGGGGATGATGGATATGTTTGTTTTCTTTATCGTGATAATGGTTTCACAGCTCTCTCTCTATATGTCAACACTTATCAAATTACACACTTTAAATATGTGAATCAATAAAGCTATTTCCAAAAAAGTCTGATGAGGGCTGGGCGCAGTGGCTCATGCCTGTAATCCCAGCACTTTGAGAGGCTGAGGTGGGCAGATCATTAGAGGTCAGGAGTTCAAGACCAGCCTGGCCAACCCGGTGAAACCCCATCTCTACTAAAAATACAAAAATTTGTCTGGGCGTGGTGACTCATGTCTGTACACCCAGCACTTTGGGAGGCCAAGGTGGGCGGATCATGAGGTCAGGAGATCAAGACCATCCTGGCTAACTTTCTTTTTAGTAGAGACCGTGAATCCCTGTCTCTACTAAAAATATAAAAAATTAGCAGGGCATGGTGGCTCATGGCTGTAATCCCAGCACTTTGGGAGGCCAAGGAGGATGGATCACCTGAGGTCAGGAGTTTGAGACCAGCCTGGCCAAGATGGTGAAACCCTGTCTCTACTAAAGATACAAAAAAATTAGCCAGGCGTGGTGGTGCGCACCTGTAATTCCAGCTACTCGAGAGGCTGAGGCAGGAGAATCGCTTGAACCTAGGTGGCAGAGGTTGCAGTGAGCTGAGATTGTGCCACTGCACTCCTGCCTGGGCAACAGAGTGAGACTCCATCTCAAAAACAAGCAAACAAACAAAAATTAGCTGCGTGTGGTAGCATGCGCCTATAGTCCCAGCTACTTGGGAGGCTGAGGCATAAGAATCTCTTGAACCTGGGAGGCAGAGGTTGTGTGGTGAGCAAAGATCGTACCACTGCACTCCAGCCTGGGTGACAGAGTGAGGCTCTATCTCAAAAAAAAAAAGTTTGATGAGAAACAAAAATATTTACATAATTTCAAAACACCTCCCAGAAAATACTTCTAAATTAAAAGGGAAAAACAGATACCACCGTAATTGAATGATCAAAGTGGATGTCACCGGGATTGGAACAAATCAAATCTAGCACCCCTTAGTAGGATGCAATAAGAACACAGCATCAGCCCTCTGCTATTCCTGTCAAAGATGACGAAATCTCACATAAACTACACTGCTGGACTATAGGCATGCTCCATGACATCTAGCCAATTTTTCTATTTTTTGTAGGGATGGCACCACCTATCTATGTTGCCCAGGCTGATCTTGAACACCTGGGCTCCAGTGATCCTCCTGCCTCGGCCTCCCAAGGTGCTGGGACCACAGGTGTGAGCCACCATGCCGTACCTGGCTACCAATGAACTCTTATTTTGTTGAGGAAAAATGTTATTTTTTTCTGTGCTTTGAACTTTTTTGTTTGTGTTTACAAATTAAAAAAAAAATTATACCCTTGTTCATGTATTTAAGATGTGTGTGGCAGAGATTCATAGAAGAGGAAAAGCTAGGTCAAAGAATACAAACCTTTTTTTTCTGAGACAGGGTCTTGCTCTGTTGCCCAGGCTGGCATGTAATAGTGTGAGCATAGCTCACTACAGTCTCAGCCTTCTGGGCTCAAGTGATCCTCTTGCCTCAGCCTCCTGCCTAGCAGGGACTACAGGCTTGTGTCACCATGCCCAGCTAATTTTTGTATTTTTGGTAGAGATGGGGTCCTGCTATGTTGCCCAGGCTGGTCTGGAACTCCTGGCCTTAAGTGATCCTCCTGCCTCAGCCTCCCAAAGTGCTAAGATTACAGTGTGAGCCACCAGGCCTGGCCAATATAAACATTTCATTTATTTTTTTTCTCACGTAGCCTTGACCTGAAACTCAATGAACATTTTAAAATGTGATTAAAAATATTACACATTTGCCTTTCAATGAGAGTGCATCACCGCTGGTGGGAAAGTAAATCAGGAAAACCACAATGGAAAACAGTATGGAGATTCCTTAAAGAACTAAAAGTCGATTGACCATTTAATCCAGTCATCTCAATACTGGATGTCTACCCAAAGGAAAAGAAGTCATTATATGAAAAAGACCCATGCACTCTTACATTTATTGCAGCACAATTCACAATTGCAAGGATATGGAACAATCTAAGTGCCCATTGACCAATGAGTGGATAAAGAAAATATGGCATATGTGACCCGGCGCAGTGGCTCACGTCTGTAATCCCAGCACTTTGGGAGGCTGAGACGGGCAGATCACCTGAGATTGGGAGCTCGAGACCAGCCTAACCAACATGGAGAAACCCTGTCTCTACTAAAAATACAAAATTAGCTGGGTGTGGTGGGGCATGCCTGCAATCCCAGCCACTTGAGAGGCTGAGGCAGGAGAATCACTTGAACCTGGGAGGCAGAGGTGGCAGTAAGTGGAGATTGCACCATTGCACTCCAGCCTGGGCAACAAGGGCAAAATTCTGTCTCAAAAAAAAAGAAAAAAAAAAGAAAAAGAAAAAAGAAAATATGGCATATGTGTATCATGGAATACTACAGAGCCATGAAAAGAAACAAAATAATGTCTTTTGCAGCAACTTGGATGGGACTGGAGGTCATTATTCTAAGTGAAGTAAGTCAGAAATGGAAAACCAAATACTGTATGTTCTCAGTTATAAATGGGAGCTAAGCTATGAGGACACAAAAACATACAGAGCCATATAATGGACTGTGGGGACTGGAAGGGGGAAGTTGGGAGGTGGGTGAGAGATAAAAGACTACATATTGGGGACAGTGTACACTGCTAGGGAGATGGGTGCACCAAAATCTCAGAATTCACCGCTAAGAACTCATCCATGCAATCAAAAACCACCTGTACCCCAAAAACCATTGGAAAAATGTTACAGTAACCAAAAACCCACAAAAACAAACAAAAACAAAGAGCATGTCAGTTTCCATCCTCACCAGCAATTTATGAAAGCACCTGCTTGCTCTGGTCTCACTCATTGTTTTTTTTTTTTTTTGAGGTGGAGTCTCACTCTGTGGCCCAGGCTGCAGTGCAGTGGCACAATCTATGCTCACTGCAATCTCCACCTCCTGGACTCAAGCAGTCCTCCCAACTCAGCCTTCCCAGTAGCTGGGATTACAGTCACACGTCTCCATGCCTGGCTAATTTTTGTATTTTTTGTAGAGATGAGGTTTCGCCATATTGTCCAGGCTGGTCTCGAACTCCTGGCCTCAAGCCATCCACCCACCTTGGCCTCACAGTCTCACAGAGTGCTGGGATCATAGGCGTGAGCCACCACTATGGCCCATAGTGGCCATTATTTAACACTATTTTTGCTAACTCGTTATCTCACTTTAATTTGTATTTTGTTAGTTGCTGGTGAGGTTGAGAAATATTTTGTGTATTTTTATGTATTTATGAGCAATTTATATTTCCTTTTTTGTGAGCTACATCATTCTTTGCCCAATTTAAAAATTATTCATATTTTATTCTTTTTAATTACAAGAGCTCTTTGTATATTAAGGACATTTATTCTTTGTCTATTGTATGAATTGTAAAAATATTTCTCCTAGCTTGTTACCTACCTTTCAATTTAGCCTATGGTATTTTTATACTGTGCAGCTATTTTGAATCTTATGTAGCCAATTTTTTCTTTTTAGCATCTAAGTTTCGTGTCTTGCTTAAAAAGATTTTCTCTTATTTAAGGTGTGTGTGTGTGTGTGTGTGTGTGTGTGTGTGTGTGTATGTATGCCTGCCCATGTTCCCTCTTCATCCTGTTTTATTTTTATTTATTTACATTTTTTTTTTGAGACAGAGTCTCGCTCTGTTGCCCAGGCTGGAGTGCTGTGGTGCAACTTGGCTCACTGCAACCTCTGCCTCCAGGGTTGGAGCAATTCTCCTGCCCCAGCCTCCCAAGTAGCTGGGGTTACAGGTGTGCGCCACCACGTGTGGCTAAGTTTTGTATTTTTAGTAGAGATGGGGTTTCGCCTTGTTGGCCAGGCTGGTCTCAAACTCCTGACCTCAGGTGATTCACCCACCTCGGCCTCCCAGAGTGCTGAGATGACAGGCGTGAGCCAACTCGCTCGGTCTTATTTGTATTTAAATTGTTTATCTGGCTGGGCGCTGTGGCACATGCCTGTAATTCCAGCACTTTGGGAGGCCAAGGTGGGTGGATCACCTGAGGTCAGGAGTTTGAGACCAGCCTGGCCAACATGGTGAAACCCCGTCTCTACTAAAAATACAAAAATTAGCCGAGTGTGGTGGTGGGTACCTGTGGTCGTAGCTACTCAGGAGGCTGAGGCAGGAGGATCTCTTGCACCCTGGAGACAGAGATTGCAGTGAGTTGAGATTGTGCCATTGCACTCTAGCCTGGGTGACAGAGTGAGACCCTGTCTCAAAAAGAAAAAGAAAAAAGAAAAAAAATACACTGTTTATCTGTTTGTAGTTTATTTGGTGTAAGGAATCAGATAGGCATCCAGCTTTAACTTAAGTTTTTCAAATGGCTAGCCAATTACTCTAACAGCAATTACTGCACTGCCTAATTTTATTTTTTTTCTCCCTGATTTCAAATGTAATTTTACCATATAGTATCTTCTCAAATGTATTTGGGTCTATTTCTAGATTCTAATCTGTTTCATTGATTTGCTTTTCACTTCATGTATAAGTACCAAACGTTTTCAAATATAAATGTAGCTTTATAATATGCTTCAATACCTATGAGGGTTAATTCTTCTTTATCACTTTCCTTTTTCAAAATTTTCCTGGCTAGCCTCACTTGTTTATTTTTCCATTTGAACTTCAGACTCAGTGGGTCTACTTCCAAAAAAACCTCATAATGTATTTTTATTGACATAAAATTAAAGGTTAAGTTTAATTTAGGGAGGAGATGCATCTTTACATCATAAAATCTTCTAATTGGTGAACAAAGTGTGTATTTTCATTTATTCCTTCTTTCATTTTCCTACATTTTTGCTGTTGCTGATGTTGTAAGAGTGTGCATTCATGCTATTTTAAGTACAACGTTTTCTTCCATTCTGTTTTTCTAGCTTTTTTTCCTGAAACACAGAAGTGCTGTTGATTTTGTGACCAACTACATTACTGACTGAACTCATTGTTTGTGAGAGGTTTTCCAGGAGTACTCTTGGATTGGCTGGACATGCAATCATATTACCTGCAAATAGTCACTATATTTTCTCCACTTCGTAATTCTTAAAATTCTTATTTTTTATCTTTATATACCTAGAATAATATTAAATAACAGTGGAAATATTATTTGTCTTACCCTGTTTCTACTTTAATGGAAAATGCTTCTAATGTGCAACATTAAACAATATGCTATTTTTTTAACTTTAAATGTTTCTGTCATATCAATACCAGATATTGAATTTTGTTAAATATTCTTGTAGTCTCTAAGAAAGGTCATGTAGTCATTATCACTTAACCAGTATTAAGAATTCACCTAAGGCCAGGTGCAGCGACTCATGCCTATAATCCCAGCACTTTGGGAAGCTGAGGTGGGCAGAAGCTGAGGCCAGAGGTCAGGAGTTTGAGACCAGCCTGGCCAACATGGTGAAACCCCATCCCTATTAAAAATACAAAAATTAGTTGGGCATGATGGCATGTGCCTGTAATCCCAGCTACTTGGGAGGCTGAGGCAGGAGAATCACTGGAACCTGGGAGGTGGAGGCTGCACAGTGAGCTGAGATTGTACCACTGCACCCCAGCCTGGGTAACAGAGTGAGACTCTGTCTCAAAAAAAAAAAAAAAATTCCATCTAAAATCAATAGAGAGTTTGTATAAGGTAGAGTTTAAGAGATCATCCTGGCTGGTTCTAGACTCTAGAAATTATAGACGTGCCATGCATTCTCTGAGTGATCTTGGCAAGTTCCTTAGCCTCTCTGTGCCTTGGTTGCCTCTTCTGTAAAACAAAATTAATAATAGCATCTAGCTGAAATGGTTGTCGCTGGAATTAAATGAATAAATATAAAGAAGGTGTTTTGAACAGTGCTTGGTTCATAATAAATGCTATATAAATAATAATCATTAGTATCACATTTCTAGAATGACTCCACTTGTGCTGAGCTTTTTAAAAATTAAGGTCATTTTTAATTTTTTTTTTTTTTTGTAGAGATAGGGTCTCATTGTGTTGCCCAGGCTGGTCTTAAACTCCTGGTCTCAAGTGATCCTCTTGCCTCAGCCTCCCAAAATGCTGGGACACGTGTGAACCACTGTGCCCTAGTGTGCTGAGATTTTCTGTTATCATTGTTTTAAATAAAGGTGTTTATTTATTTGTGAAAGTATTACATGCACCCAGAAAAGTGCACAGCTGGGGGATTTGCTACAAAAGTGAGGACATAAATAATGTACCCCCTTATACTTACTTAATGTTATAATTTTCTTTTTTTTTCTTTTTTCTTTTCCTTTTTTTTTTTTTTTTTTTTTTTGAGTTGGAATCTTGCTCTTTTGCCAGGCTGGAGTGCAATGGCAAGATCTCGGTTCACTGCAACTTCTGCCTCCCAGGTTCAAGCGATTCTCCTGCCTCAGCCTCCTGAGTAGCTGGGACTACAGGCGTGCACCGCCATGCCCAGCTAATTTTTGTATTTTTAGTAGAGACAGGGTTTCACCATGTTGGCCAGGCTGGTCTCAATCTCTTGACCTCATGATCAGCTCATCTTGGCCTCCCAAAGTGCTGGGATTACAGGTGTGAGCCACCGCGCCTGGCCCTTTTTTTCTTTTTTTGAGATGGCTTTCTTGTTTTTGAACCTCTTGGGTTCAAGCAATTCTCTTGTTTCTGCCTCCCGAGTAGCTGGCATTACAGGTGTGTGCAACCGTGCCCAACTATTTTTTTGTATTTTTGTATTTTGTATTTTAGTAGAGGTGAGGTTTCATCATGTTGGTCAGGCTGGTCTTGAATTCCTGACCTCAGGTGATCCACCCACCTTGGCCTCCCAAAGTGCTGGATTTTATAGGCATGAGCCACCACACCCAGCCTTAATGTTATAATTTTCAAAAGCATTTTATTTCACTGCATTTGCTCCACAGAATAATGTCACAATTTATGTTAGAAAAGATGAACACAAACATGCAACCCCCTTGTCCCAGTGTCTATCCCCACACTCTTACCACCACCACCACCCTTCTTGCAAATAGGCTGAGGTGTAGTATGGTTTTAAGATACTACTGAGTGCTGGTCTGTGTATCAGCATCATGCTGGCTTTGTGGGAGACTTTCTTTTCTCTGTATACGAGGTTGAACTGTACTAAATTGCCAATATTCAACAGTTTTGTAGTTACAGAAACGGCAATTTTATTAGAGAAGATCTAAATCAATTGAAGAATGTTCCATGTTCATGGATCAGAAGACTTCATATTGTTGAGATGGCAATGCTCCTGAAATTGATCGAGAGCTTCAATACAATCTATATTGTAATCCCATCTGAATTCTTTATAGAAACTGATAAGCTGATCCTAAGATTTTTATGAAAATGCAAGGTACCCAGAATAACCAAACTTATCTTGAAAAAGAACTAAGTTAGAGACTCTCACTCCTTAATTTCAAAAGTTACTACAAAGCCCAGTAGTTAAATAGTTTGATGATGGCATAAAAACAGACATAAGAAACGAATAGAATTGACAATCCAGTTGTAAATTCTCACATTCATAATAAATTGATTTTCAGCAAGGATGTCAAAACAATTTGGTGGGGGAAAGATTAGTTTTCTCAACAAATTTATACTGGAACAACAGAATATTCAAGTAAAAAAGAAACAAGCATGACTTTACCTCATAGCATGAGCAAACATTAACTTAAGATGGATGAAACATCTAACTGCAAGAGCTAAAACTATAAAGACAAAACCTAGGGGCAAATCTTTATGATTTTGGATTTGACAGTGGTTTCTTAGATATAATACCAAATGCACAAGCAACGAAAGAAAAAAAATAGATAAATTGCACATTATCGAAATTAGAAACTTTGGTGCACCAAATGAACTACCAAAAAGTGAAAAGACAATCCATATAATGGGAGAAAATATTTGGCATAAAAAGGTGTTGACGGCTAGGCATGGTGGCTCACGCCGGTAATCCCAGCACTTTGGGAGGCTGATGCAGGAGATTATGAGTTCAGGAGTTCAAGACCAGCCTGATCAAAACAGTGAAACCCCAACTCTACTAAAAATACAAAAATTAGCTGGGTGTGATGGCGCATGCCTATAATCCCAGCTACTCAGGAGACCGAGGCAGGAGAATCGCTTGAACCTGGAAGGTGGAGGTTGCATGAGCTGAGATCGCACCACTCCACTCCAGCCTGGGTGACAAAGTGAGACTTGGTCAAAAAAAAAACAAACAAAAAAGGAGTTGAATACTGATACATGCTATGACATGGATGGCCCTTGAAAACATACAGTAAGTGAAATAAACTAGACACAAAGAACAACATATAATATCATTCCGTTTACATGAAATGTCTAGAATACATAAATACATAGAGAGAGGAAGTAGATTAGTGGTTGCCAAGGGCTGGGAGTGAGTGATTGGGATATTAGGGGTGATAGTTAAAGAATGTGAGTTTTTTAGGGGGTGAATAAAACATTCTAAAATTGATTGTGCTAATGGTTGCACAACTCTGTGAATGTATTAAATTGTACATTGAATTGTACGCTTTATTTTTTTTGAGTTGGCATCTCGATCTGTCACCTGGGGTTAAAGTGCAGTGGGATGATCATAGCTCACTGCAGCCTTGAACTCCTGGTTTCAAGAGATCCTTACACCTCAGCCTCCCAAAGTGCTGGAATTGCAGGTGTGAGCCACTGTACCCAGCCAAATTGCATATTTTAAGTGTGTGAATTGCAGGGTATGTGAATTATGACTTGAAAAAGCTATTAGTGAAAAAATGACAATTTCACGTGGTCCAGTTTAATCTGCAATAGCTTAAATAACATTGGTATACTATGGTACGGTTGGAAGATTTGAAAGAGCTGGGCATGGTGGCTCATGCCTGTAATCCCAGCACTTTGAGAAGCTAAGGTAGGCGGCTTGCTTTAGCCCGGGAGTTCAAGGCCAGCCTAGGCAACATCTCATCTCTATAAAAAATACAAAAATTAGCTGGCCATGGTGGCACACGCCTGAAGTCCCAGCTACTCAGGAGGCTGAGCTGGGAAGATCACTTGCACTCCAGAGACAAAGGCTGCAGTGAGCAGAGATTGTGCCACTGCACTCCAGCCTGAGTGACAGAGTGAGACCCTGCCTCACAAGAAAGAAAGAAAAGAAAGAAAGAAAGAAGAAAGGAAGGAAGGAAGGAAGGAAGGAAGGAAGGAAGGAAGGAAGGAAGGAAGGGAAAAAGAAAATTTGATAGCGTTTACATGTGAAATTTGAAAGAGAGGAAGATGCATGGTCCCTGAATATAGAAGAGGAGGCAATCAGTGGGGTGATTGGGAGCCTTTTTTTTTTTTTTTTTTTTTTAAGTATAGGAAAGAGTTGGGCTTCTTTATAGGAGTGAGAGATGTGGAAGAAATAGGAACAAAGTTGATGGATGGACTCCAAAGTCCATGTGGCAGGATTAACCTTGGAAGGAGTCCAGTCTCTCTTCCATAAGACCAGAAGGAAGGAGGAAAGGATTGGTTCAGATGCCAATTAGTTGATGGTGCAGAGAATGTTTTTCTTATTGGCTTCAATTTCCTGAGGAAAGAAGCAGAATCACTCGTGAAAATGACAGAAGTGGTAGCAGAGCCATGGGTTTCAGAAGCCAGGACGTTAGAAAAGCTAGTAAGTGGCTGGGCGCGGTGGCTCATGCCTATAATCCCAGCACTTTGGAAGGCCGAAATGGGCAGATAGCCCGAGGTCAGGAGTTCCAGACCAGCCTGGCCAACATGGTAAAACCCTAAATCTACTAAAAATACAAAAATTAGCTGGACGTGGTGGCATGTGCTATAGTCCCAGCTACTTAGGAGGCTGAGGCACGAGAATCGCTTGAACCTGGAAGATAGAGGTTGCAGTGAGCTGAGATCTAGGCCATTGCACTCCAGCCTGGGCAACAGAGCAAGACTCTGTCTCAAAAACAACAACAACAACAAAAAGTTAGTAAGGTGGGTGGGAGAGGGAAATCAGAGAGGCTTGGGGGTATTGAAGAGCCAGATGCCCACAGAGGAGTAAATTCTGAGTGGCAGTGAGCCCCAGCTCCTAAAGCTCTCCCTGCCGTCCCCTGCAGCCTCATTTGGGAACAGTCTCCGCCTGAGTCATCTCTGCTTCAGTCCACACAACCCCAATTCTTTCAATGTTACTCATACATTTTGGCTTTGAGCCTCTTGCTCTCTGGATAATTGCCTCTGAACTTAACTGCCTTTTGGCACCCTTTCTCCCAGAACTGAATGTTCTTCCCTGGTGAGGGCTGACCCAAGTCCACCTCCCTGGTTCTGGGCCCTATACTTTCATTAACTCAGCCTGAGATGACCAGAGCACATTTGGCAGCCTCATTGCATCGGGTCAGTGACAGACAAATCCAAGGAGCAGAGAGAAACCTGTCTGCGAATGCATCAACACCCATGGTAGCCATGGCAGAATAAGGGGTGGCAGGGGACCAGTGGTTTGCTATAAAGAAGCCAGAGAACAGATGTTCAACATGTTGGCTAGTGGAGAACATCTAGAGGTGTGAGGTCAGGGATCGGCTGAAACACATAGGTAGGCTATTGCCCAAGGAGAGCATCTCACTGGCTAAGACATCCACACAGGCACAGCTGTCAGGCATTTTGAGCCAAGTTACTGAGCACAGCCAATATGACACCTCTACCCCGAAGATCCATAGGTCTTTTCCTTCCTTCCTTCCTTTCTTCTTTCCCTCTTTCTTTTTCTTTTTTTTGACACAGGGTCTGGCTTTGTTGCCCAGGCTGTATGGCAGTAGTGCAATCATAGCTAACTGCAGCCTTGACCTCCTAGTCTCAAGCAATCCTCCCACCTCAGCCTTCTGAATAGCTGGAACCACAGGTGTGTACCACCACGTGTGGCTAATTTTAAAAATTTTTCTTAGAGACAGAGTCTCACTATGTTGTCCAGGCTTGTCTCAAACTCCTGGCCTTAAGCAATCCTCCCACCTCAGCCTCCCAATGTACTGGGATTGCAGGCATGAGCCGCCTTGCCTAGCCACCCCTCATATCTGACTCACCATCTTTGAGCTGAACAAGCACCTTTAGCATGAATTGTTTTCCAGGGAGTCCTCATATATTCAACCACATAAAAAGAGCAGTATTTTTTTCTTCCCACCATTAGTTGTTCCGTTCTTGAGTCAGTAACAGTAATCCTATCTTGAGGGACAGAATCTCAGCCAAATGCTGGGGGGAGACCCATTAATTCCAGGCTCAAGGGGGCTGAGCCTAGTACTGAGGTTGAGCCAATGAGTGCACTCCTTCCTCCTAGGCAGCTAGTGATTGGTTCAGGGATGGTGACATGGCCAAATCAACCATCAGGGCTGAAAAGATTCAATCCTGTGCTTTTGCTTGAAACACTGATGAAACAGACTTGCTTTTCCATGCCGAATGTCCACAAACGTGGCCACAGCTTTAAAAGCTTGCGGAAGGCCGGGTGCAGTGGCACACATCTGTAATCCCAGCACTTTGGTAGGCCGAGGCAGGCAGATCATGAGGTCAGGAGTTCGAGACCAGCCTGACCAACATGGTGAAACCCCTTCTCTACTAAAAATACATGTGGTGGTGGGTGTCTGTAATCCCAGCTACTCAGAAGGCTGAAGCTGAAGACTCTCTTGAACCCGGGAGGCAGAGGTTGCAGTGAGCCAAGATTATGCCACTGCACTCCAGCCTGGGTGACAGAGCAAGACTCCGTCTCAAAAAAAAAAAAAAAAAAGCAAGTTTGTCGCAGCCAGCCAGTCAGGTGTGGTGGCTCATGCCTATGATCCCAGCACTTTGGGAGGCTGAGGCAGGAGGATCACTAGAAGAAGCCAGGAGTTCAAGATCAGCCTGGACAGCATATCAAGATCCTTTATATATATATATATATATGTGTGTGTGTGTGTGTGTGTGTGTGTGTGTGTATAAAAAGTAAAAACATAAAAGCTTCTGGGCTTTTATATACTGGGCTTCTGTGACTTGCAGCTGGAAAGCACTATAGCTGACACAGGTAAATATCATAACTTGGGATGATTGTATACACAGCCTTCAATCAGTATCAGATACCTTTGGGGTAGAATTTCCCTCCCACCACTTGCTAACTGCCTGATATCACTTCTAAGAGTTTCTGTTTCTTCAGCTACAAGAAGAGGAAAACAGAAACACCTTTATTATAGGATTAAATGAGATGGTGCATTAGCACATCTCATGAAGAACTTAGCACAGGGCCCAGCACACTCCAGTGCCAGCAATCAATGCCACATTATCTGATGTGGTTTTTCTGAATCAAATTAAAGCTTCGG
Organism: Cacajao melanocephalus; assembly: GCA_963573385.1. Taxonomy (NCBI): domain Eukaryota; kingdom Metazoa; phylum Chordata; class Mammalia; order Primates; family Pitheciidae; genus Cacajao; species Cacajao melanocephalus. The sequence goes on along the minus strand of CAUYLG010004348.1, from coordinate 6,755 downwards.
GGCCCCAACAGCCCAACAGATCTGCAGGAAGTTTCAGCTCAGCCATCAGAGGACAGTAGTCCAGAGAGGGCTCACAATTTTTCTAAATTTTTTTAAGAGACAGGGTCTCACCGGGCGTGGTGGCTCATGCCTGTAATCCCAGCACTTTGGGAGACGGAGGTGTGCGGGTCACAAGGTCAAGAGATTGAGACCATCCTGGCTAACATGGTGAAACCTCATCTCTACTAAAAAAGTACAAAAATTAGCTGGGTGTGGTAGTGTGTGCCTGTAGTCCCAGCTACTTAGGAGGCTGAGGCAGGAGAATCACTTGAATCCAGGAAGCAGAGGTTGCAGTGAGCTGAGATAGTGCCTCTGCACTCCAGCCTGGGTGACAGAGCAAGGCTCTGTCTAAAAAACAAACAAACAAAAACAACAAAAAACCAGACTGGAATGCAGTGGTGTGATCATAGCTCACTGCAGCTTTGACCTCCTGGGTTCAAATGATCCTCCTGCCTCAGCCTCCCATGTAGCTGGGGTTACAGGTGCACACCACCACACCCAGCTACTTTTTACATTTTTGCAGAGATGGGGTCTCGCTATGTTGTCCAGGCTGGTCTCGAACTCCTGGCCTCAAGCGATCCTCCTGCCTGGTCCTCCCTTGCCTCACTAGTCTTATACTGAGATCACTGCAGTTAGGGTCATTGTCTGTGTTCACGTGTTGGGTGAGTTTTTGGAAATAGGAGGCCTGGCTTCTATTGTGCTAAGCTCAGACATGGGGGCCCGGCTATGCTGGGAGCCTCAGGCAAGAGACCAAGTGTCCACCATCAGGTCCTTTCCCTCTAAAGCACTGCCACTTTCCCAGGGTGTTGTAGGAAGAGAGATGTGGGTCCTCTGTTCTTGTGGGGTCTGCCAGTCTCTGGCCCATTTCTAGTCCTGGGGACTCTTCTGCTCCCCTTGGTTGTCACTGCTCTGCCCTTCCTCCCTTTGAGATACTTGTGTTTCTCCTCTTGTCCTTGGAAATGACCCCATACATGTCCCAGAATAAATAATATGTTGAAAAACAAAGCCAGAAATGAGGGTTGTTTGGGGGGTTGCTTCTACTTCCTTCCATGTTAATGAACCCTCTTTAAAAAAAATTTTTTTTTGAGGTAGGGTCCTACTTTGTCACCCAAGTTAGAGTGCAGTGGTGGTATTGGCTCTGCAGCCTCAACCTCCTGGGCTCAATTGATCTTCCCATCTCAGCCCCTTGAGTAGCTAGGACTACAGGCCCATGCTACCATACCCAGATAATTTTTGTATTTTTTGTAGAGATGGGGTTTTGGCATGTTGCCCAGGCTTGTTTTGACCTCCCGGGCTCAATCAATCCTTCCATCCCAATCTCCTGAGCAGCTAGGATGACAGGTGCATGCCACCACACCTGGCTGATTTTTAATTTTATTTATTTATGCATCTTGATGGAGTCTCGCTCTGTCACCCAGGCTGGAGTGCAATGCCACCATCTCAGCTCACTGCAACCTCCACCTCCTGGATTCAAGCGATTCTCCTGCCTCATCCTCCCGAGTAGCTGGGATTACAGGCATGTGCCACCGTGCCGGGTTAATTTTTGTATTTTTAGTAGAGATGGGGTTTCACCATTATGGCCAAGCTGGTCTTGAACTCTTGACCTCAAGTAATCTCCCGGTCTTGGCCTTCCAAAGTGTTGGGATTACAGGCATGAGCTACTGCCTGGACTAATTTTTTATTTTTTGTAAAGACTTTTTATTTTTTGTAAAATTTTTTTTAATTTTTTTAATTTTTTATTTTTTGTAAAGACTTTTTATTTTTTGTAAAGAATTTTTTATTTTTGTAAAGACTGGATCTCACTTTGCTTAGGCTGGTCTTGAACTCCTGGACTCAAGCGATCCTCCCACCTTTGCCTCCCAAAGTGCTGGGATTACAGCTCTGCAACCCTCTTCTGGTAGAGAACACAAAGTTTGGTTTCCTTTTTAGAGCAAGGGAGGGAAAAATCCGCTGGAAATAAAATGAGTCTGTATCTCACTACATCATCTTAATTGTATGACTGTGTTTATTATTATTATTTTTCATGGGATTATTCTGCTCATCAAATTATTATTTTAATATAAAACAATTGGGAATATATTACCGGTTAACCCTGAGGTAAATGTGACTTTGGCTCAAATCCGAGACCTCTGAGATTTGTGATAAGTAGTTTAGTGCAGTGTGTCTATGCCTACAGGAACTGTGATAAATATTAGTGCACCTGGTTTTCCTTCCTGAGTTTTCACTAAGAACAGCTCCTGATGAGGTATTAGATATCTAGAGTTGACTGCCTCTTAGACAAAGAAAGAGTGTAAATTTCAGAGTTACATGTATAGTATGACACCATTTATATCTGTCTGTTTATCTATCTATCTCTCTATCTATCTATCTTTGAGACAGGGTCTTGCTCTGTCACCCAGGCAGGAATCCAGTGGTGCAATCACGGCTCACTGCAGCCTGTTTTCTATTTTATTTATCTCCCCTTTTCTATTTTATTTTAATTTATTTTTTTGAGATGGAATCTCACTCTGTCCCCCAGGCTGGAGTGCAGCGGTGTGATCTCGGCTAACTGCAACCTCCATCTCCTGGGTTCAAGAGATTCTTCTGCCTCAGCCTCCACTGGGACTACAGGTGACCACCACCATGCCTAGCTAATTTTTGAATTTTTGTAGAGGTGAAGTTTCACCATGTTGGCCAGGTTGGTCTTGAACTCTTGGCCTTAAGTGATCTGCCTGCCTCAGCCTCCCAAAGTGCTGGGTTTACAGGTGCGAGCCACTGTGCCCAGCCTCCCTTTTCTATTTTAAAATTACAGTCTCCAGGGTTTCCTTGGGGTTTCTTGGAGGCCTGAAATAGTTGGAGAAGTGCTGCTTAGAGCCATGACTCAACCAGATTTCAGAGAAAGGACTCCCTGTCTCTTTCTTGTACAAAAGAAACACTGTAGCAATGAAAACCCCATGTTAGAGACCCAAAGGTCAAAAAGCAAAGCAAAGTATTACTTGTGGCCACCCTGACTTGGTGTTGCCTCACCCCTCTCCTGTTCACTCATTCTTTTTTTTTTTTTAATTGTAGGTTAACTTGCTAGAACATTATTTTAATTGCACACATAATATATGAATATATATCCTCCTTTAAAAAAGGTAAAACCTAGCAAATAAGGGTGATGTGTCCTTTAATTGCTGCTGTCAGTCCTGGGCTTCTCTTTTCTGCCCAGGTCAGTGAGTTCACAACGTAGCCTTTCAGCTGTCTGTCCCTCCCTCCCTCCCTTCCTTTCTTTCTTTTTCTTTCTTGAAACAGAGTCTCACTCTGTTGCCCAGGCTGGAGTGCAGTGGCACAATCTCAGCTCACTGCAACCTCTGCCTCCCAGGTTCAAGTGAGTCTCCTGCCTCAGCCTCCTGATTAGCTGGGACTACAGGCATGTGCCACCATACCCGGCTAATTTTTGTATTTTTAGTAGAGGTGGGTTTCGTCATATTGGCCAGTCTGGTCTCGAACTCCTGACCTCAAGTGGTCTTCCCACGTTGGCTTCCCAAAGTGCTAGGATTACAGGCATGAGATGTTTTTTTAAATGTTTCCCTTTTCTCCAGAATCTACACTGTATTACTGTGTATGTGCTTGATGCTTTATTTAGACATAGAAAATGGGTTGGGTGCAGTGGCTCACGCCTGTTATCATAGAACTTTGAAAGGCCATAGTGGGAGGATCGCTTGAGGCCAGGAGTTCCAGGTTGCAGTAAGCTATGATTGCACCACTGCACCTCAGCCTGGGTGACAGAACAAGACTCTTTGTAAAAAAAGAAAAGAATATTGATTAGAGAAAAGGCTAATCAGGGCTTGAGAGCCAGGCTTAACTATCTACCCTACAAAGACCTTATATTTCTTCCCTTGGAATGGAACACAGTTGAAAGATTTCATTTATTTAATCCTACATACCTTACAAAGAAAAGAACTTATTTTCACTTATTTTCTCTGTAGTTGTCTTACTAAGCACTACTGATTATAGTCGCTTAGAAGCATGAATGTGGATTTAAGAGGCATTACTCTACTGGGTTGGCATTATACCGTCAAAAAGCAAAGCAAAGTATTTGTTGTTGAATAGATTTGGGTTCAGAACTATTGCTACTGTGCCATCTCGGGTGACTTTCTTTACATCACTGACTTTTTTTCCCGTATCTGTGAAATGGAGACGAAGTAAAACAATACTTATGAACAGATTGGAATAGTGCTTTTTGTTTTTATGTAGTAGGCACCCAATTAATATTAAGGCTATTTTATCATAATAGAAATTGTTTTTGTGGGCCTGGTTTGCCATAGAATACAGAAAGATACCATCCCTTGAAGCTTTTTGTTGAGAAAAAAACCCAAACAAACCCACTTTTGAAGACCATAAATTGGGAACTTCTGGCTAAGTAATAATTTCCCTTCCTTGTTATTTCCTATGCATTTTCCATTAAAATATTTTTTCTTGGCCAGGCATGAGGGCTTATGACTGTAATAACAGCACTTTGGAGACTGAGGTGGGAGGATCACTTGAGGTCAGGAGTTTGAGACCAGCCTGGGCAACACGGTGAGATTTCCATCTCTACAAAGAATACATAAATTAGCTGGACATGGTGGCATGTGCCTGTAGTTGCAGCTACTCAAGAGGCTGAGACAAGAAGATTACCTGAGCCCAGGAGTTTGAGACTTCAGTGAGTCATGCACTCCAGCCTGGATGACAGAATGAGAGCCTATCTCAACATAATAAATAAATAAATAAATAAATAAAAATATATTTTTTTCCTTTGAGCCTAGAAGTTTGAGACCAGCCTAGGCAACATAACGAGACCTGGTCTCTACAAAAAATATTTTAAAAATTAGTTTGGTGTGGTGGTAGGTGCCTATAGTCCTAGCTAACCAGGAAGTTGAGGCAGGAGGATTGCTTGAGCCCACGGGTTCGAGACTGCAGTGAGCGATGATTGCACCAGCGCACTTTAGCCTAGGCAACAGAATGAGACCCTGTCTCAAAAAAAATTTTTTTTCTCATAGCATGTATCACCACATAACTGACTTTATATGTGTACTTATTCATTTTGTTTATTGTCTGTTCCTCCACTAAAATGTGCGCTCTGGGAGGGCAGCAGTTTGTATCTGTCTTGTTAATTGCTGTATCCCTGGTGGCTAGCCCAGTGCCAGCACATATGAGCTCCTTAAAAATGTGCTGAATGGATAAATGAATGAATGAATATATGAGTATTCCTAAATTTTCGCCAGGCCCATCATGTGGTCCCATGGACTGAGAACATTTGGAGTCTAAGGAAGAATTCTCATCAATGTGTGGATTTCAGCCTCCACTCCTAAATGTCTTCCTCAATCTGTCCTTGATCCATGTCCATACCAGACATCCTCCTGCATGGCCAAGCCGCCAGTGTCAAATCCTGTCCACCTTCCTCACTGCCACCAGAGGGCTCTTCCTAAAGCGTTGCCTTTGATCGTGCCGCTCTTCTCTGGAAGAACCTATGTTGTTTGTTTGTTTGTGTCTATTTTGTATCTTGATGGTTAATATCTCCAAGTGGTTGGATGCCAACCGTCTGTCCAGTTCAGATTCTCACGTTTATATCAGTTAGGATAGTTCATTACGTTTCTATCAATTAGCACAGTTCATTACGCTTATATCAATTAGCATAGTTAGGATGTACCTGGCTTTTTGTTTGTTTGTCTGTGTTTTCTTGTTTGTTTATATTGTTTTTTTGGAGACAGGATCTTGGCTTTTTTGCACAGGCTGGAGTGCAGTTGCATGATTATAAACCATGACAGCCCCGAACTCCTGGGCTCAAGCGATCCTCCCGCGTTGCCCTCCCAAAATGCTGGGTTACAGGCATGAGCCACTGTGACTGGCCATGGCATTACTTTTTAAACCAAAACACACCTCTAACTAGCTTAACCAATGTGGAAATTCACTGTATCCCATAGAGTCCCAATTCTGAGTAGAGTTCAAGTTTGATTTGACCCAGTGGCTCTGGGTGCATTTGCCTTGGTTCATTCCTATATGGGTTTATTCCTAGACTCATAGAGAGAAAGCAGCTACAGTGCTGGCCTCACTTCTACACTCAACGATGTCCAGAAGGGGAGAGATGTATGCATCTTGAAGCTCCCTCTTAGGGATCATGAGCCCCTTGTCTGACTTCCCTCTGGATCTCACTGGACTTCGTTGGATATTGCCCAGTCTTAAAACCAGTCTTTATCTCTAGGCAAACGCTATGCCCAGATTGACTTAGGCTTGGATTTCTGAATCAATCATGGACATGGAGGATGAAATAGAATTTGTTTTTGTCTCTCAGGCTCCACACTTTTCCTGCTTCCCTGGAGGTAAGGGTCAATGCCTCAGGTGGCTCCAGAAGGGTGGAGAGGAGGTGGAAAGGGCCCTAGTGAGACCACACCATCTCATTCACAGTGTAGCTCATAGAAGCCTGTACACCATCCCTTCAATGATCACAACTGTTATTTTGAAACAATGTGAGTATATGAATACAAGAATGGGTAGGGAGACATCTACTAGGGAAGAAAAGAAACATTTCCAAGAAAGTTGGAACAGCCTAAAGGTGAATTGCATGGCCTCCTCCTCCTCCTCCTTCTTCCTGTTTTTCTTCCTCTCCCTCCTCCTCCTCCTCCCCCTTCTCCTCCTCTTCTTCCTCTTCCTCCTCCTCATCCTGTCTTTTGTAAGGACATGGATGAAGCTGGAAACCATCATTTTCAGCAAAC